>JALGBA010000726.1:0-216760 GCA_023970755.1 Azemiops feae | reverse complement strand
ATTATTATTATTATTATTATTATTATTATTATTATTATTATTATTATTATTATTATTATTATTATTATTAGTGTGTTTTTTCCAAAAAAATTATTATTTTTTTATTATTACATTTGATTAGTGCTTAATAAACATCGTGTTCTCTGGGTTAATTTGTTTGCTTAATAATACAAGTTACATTCTTAGTCTCTACCTCTTTTTCCCAACCATTGATAAAATAAATTCCATGTTTGAAAATATTCTGTATCTTCTTTCTCTTTATCCTCAATGTAAGTCTGTCCATTTCAGCAAAGTCCAATATCTTCTTGATTATCTCTTCATCTAGTGGTGTTTCTTCATTTTTCCAGTGCTGAGCAAATACAATCCTCGCTGCTGTTAGTATATGCAATGTTAAATATACACTTAGCTTATCAGATTTTTTTGGTATTATACCTAGTAAGAAAAGTTCAGGTTTAAAATCTACATGTTTTCCTAACATCTTTTCTAACCAAATGTGTACTTTTGTCCAATTTTTTTTTGCTTTAACACAGGTCCACCAGGAATGATAATATGTGCCAGATTTTTGGTTACATTTCCAACATTTATTAAACATATTTTTAAACATTTTTGCTAATCTAGCAGGTGGTAGGTGCCATCTATAAAACATTTTGTATAAGTTTTCTTTATAAGAAGTTGCCATTCTCAATTTATAATTTCTTTCCCAAAGATTTTGCCATTTCTCTAATTCTATATTATATCCAAAGTTTTTTGCCCATTGTATCATTGTATCTTTCACTTGTTCATCCTCCATTTTCAAATTTAATAGAAAGTTATATAGTTTCGTAATCAGTTTTTCATCAGAGGTCAACAATATCTGATCAAACATTGTGTGTTCTTTATAAAAGCCACATATTTTCGCATCTTTATCGTATCTCAATTGCATTTGCAATTGAGGCCAACATGATAATTCAATACCCTGGTCTAAAAGCTGTTGTTTAGAGTTTAGTTTCCTTTCAGTATCCAAAATATCCTTATATGTCAAAAAATTTTCATATTGCACTAAGTTCGGGTGAACAAACGCTTCCATTGTTGAAAGGCATCCTGGGATTTTCAAGTAGATTTTAGCTTTTAGCTTTTCCCACACAGAAAGTAGTGAATTTCTTACATAGTGGTTTTGAAAGTATCTATGAGTTTTATTCTTCTCATACCATAGAAATGCATGCCATCCCAGTTGCAGATCATGTCCTTTTAGATATAACAGTCCTTTATGTCTGAGAATTATCCATTCTTTTAGCCATGTTAAGACACATGCTTGATAGTACAAGACCCAGTCTGGTAATCCAAATCCTCCAAGAACATGTTTATTGGCTACAAAGTATCAGCACAGTCAAAGGTGAAACCAAGACTAAAGTTCCCTCCAAAAGTTACAGTATTACAAAGTTAAACTTCCCACCCCAGAAACTATGCAATCAACTACATTTCCCAATAGAATGGTTTGGCAGGCTTTCTAACATTAGGCTCAACCCCCAGTCTAACAAACATAAATGACCTTGGTTCCCACGGGACAGAGAAATGTTTAGACTAATATAAAACTCCCCATTCCTCCCCCCACTCCTGTGGCAACCAAAAACGAGCAAGATGGCTTCAGCCAGGTTCATTGCAGAGTTGACACTGGACTTTGGTTGCAGTCAGACAAGATGGAGCAGCTTCTTGCCAATAATGCACAACTACCTCAACATGTGGCCCTCCTCTCCTTGCAACTCACCTAATTGCAGGCTGCCAGCCCCACCCGGCCTCACCGTAAATGCCCTGTGGCGGTGCTGGATAAATTTGAAGGAATCTAGCCCAATTTCCCACATTCTTTGGGCAATGTCAGCTGTACATGAGTCTATGGTCAGAGGACTTTCCCACGGAATGGGACAAGGTGGTCTTCCTGATTAGCCTCTTGATGGGGTCTGCAGCTTGTTGCACAATCTCTTTTTTGACTCAGCCCAGCCCATTTCTGGATCACTGTGTAGGGTTTTGCACACAGATGCGTGTTATGTTTGAGGACCCCGTAAAGACACAGAAGGTGAATAGGCGTTTGCTGGAGCTACAACAGGTGTCAGCTGGTTGCAGTTTACATCAGCAACTTCTGAGTAATCAGCCAGGAAATCTAGTGGAACGAGGCTGCTTTGATGGACCAGTTCCAGGAAGGTCTCTCCTCGGAGCTGCTGGATGAGTTGTCCTGTACCAACTGCCCCCTGATGCTCCAGGACCTGATCTGTGCTTGTGCATAGACGGTAATTTGCAGCAGCGCAGGACAAGACGATGGACTGCTGGCTCACCAGTGCTGCCTAAGAAGCCAGACACTCCTGTTACTCCGGAGGAGCCCATGCATTTTGGTGCCACCTGTCTGCACCTCACCCAAGCCAAGAAAGACCGCTGCCAATGCGAAGGTCTGTGTTTGTACTGCAGGGGCCAGGGGCATATGGCTGCCAAGTGTCTAGCTAAGGTCAAGAGGCCTTTGGCTGGAAATGGCAAGGGCCTGGCCTAGAGGGCTCTGTAGGCCAGGCTCACCTTGCAGTCCCAGCCACCACGTCCCACCATGTCCAAACACCTGGTAATTTCAGTGATTTTGTTGCCACCTGGCCAGGGAGACATGGTAGTCTGGGCCATGATGGACTCTGGGGCCACAGTGAATTTTATGGACATTGACTTTGCAGCCCAGTGGCCTATTCCCCAGCAGCAGGTGACCCTGCCAGTCCTGGTGGAGACCATCAACGATTGGCCACTTTGCTCTAGACCTGTGGTCGCTGCTACAAAACCTCTTCAGATGCAGATCAGCTGGCATGTGGAGAACCTCGAGTTCTATGTGGCGGCAGCACCTCACTTCCCTTTGGTACTCAGATTGGAGTGGACACAAGCCCATGATCTGTAGATCCTGTGGCCATCAGGGGTTGTGGATTTTACCAGCCCCAAGTGTATGGCTTATCGCTTCCATACCTGTGCGGGGGAGATGACTGGTGACCAGTCAGATCTACCCTCCAAGGTCACGGGCTATGCCAATGTGTTTTGGGAGAAAGAAGTGGACAGGTTGCCACCTCACCGCCCAATGATTGCTCCCAGATGTGAAACTGCTGGTGGGCTGAATTTACTCCCTTTCCGAACCTGAGTTGGCAACACTCCGGGGGTTCTTGGACAAAAACCTTCAGAAGGGGTTCATCTGGCTTCAATGTCATCTTTGGCTGCTCCCATGCTTTTTGTAAAGAAAAAAACCGGGGAGTTAGGACTCTGTTGCGACTATTGCAAACTGAACGCTATCACTGTATGCAATCGGTACTCTCTGCCATTGATCCCCGAGCTTCTAGAGAGGTTGTGCCAGGCCAGGATTTTCACCAAACTGGACCTGAGGGGAGCCTACAATTTGGTCTGGATCAGAGCAGGGGATGAGTGGAAAATGGCCTTCAGGACACGCTATGGCCACTTTGAATATATGGTGATGCCCTTTGGCCTGACCAATGCTCCCAGGGTCTTCATGCACTTCATGCATGATGTGTTCTGGGATCTGTTGGACTGTTTTGAAGTCATCTATCTGTATGACATCCTGATCTACTCTCCCTTACTGAGAAAGCACTGGAAGCATGTCCGTTTGGTTTTACAGTGACTGCTGTCAACTCTGTAAACATTGGATGTTCCCGCTCTGACAACTGATGAAAATTGCAGCCATTTTCTCTTTGCTTTTAACATGCTTTTTCTGGTATTTAGAAATCAGGTGCAGAAGGGGGGGGGTTGGGATGAAAGCTTGAGCTCAGCTAGCCATAACAATAACGCTGCTTTGTGGGAACCCAAGGACGAGCTGATAACGTTTTGGCGGGCTGAGGAGCTGGGGAGAAAGCCCGTGTTTTAGGCTAATTGGAGAATGTGATTTATGACAGCTTATTGAGGGTGGGAATTGCACTTTGTTACTTTGTATCCGGGGGAAGGGAATTTAGTTTTTGGGTTCAACTATGTAGTGCCGATACTTTGTTTCCTGAATAAAATGTTCTTTAAGGAAGAATTTTTGCCTTGAAGTTCTTTTGATGGGTTTCATCTATCGGAACCATGACATTAACCCAAAAACTACCTTTGTACCTTAACCACCTTGGGGTCCTGAGCTCCAGTCACCTTCCCTAAGTTGGGGGATAGGCTGACAAAGACTTGGGGAAGATCTCAGCATGGAAGAAGCACCTGTAACCAGCACCCCAGCCATGGCTGCTGCCTCAGCGGAGGGAGTGCAGGCCAGCACACCAGTGGAGAAAGAAACATTTCATGCCTTAAAGCAGGGGGTAAGACCAAAGACACGAGACCTGATCTGGTCATCGGAGTGGACCCTGCCCAATGGAGACTCCAAGCACCTCGAGGCAACCATGCCAAAGGCAAGTTCTTCGAAAGCATCCGAAGCTGACTTGCAGGCAGTCACCTCTTGAGGATCATGATCCCCGGACCGTAGGGGAGTCAAAAGATTGGCGACCACTGAGGACTCTGGAGAATGGAAGTACCTGTCCGCAGTCCGTAGCCAATTGTTGGAGAAGTTGGTGGAGAGATTCGAAGGGCTGGAGGTGAGGAGCGGGGAACAACTTTCTCACTCTTCGCATGCCAGTGAACACGATGATCAGCGGGGCCAACACCAATCTGTGCCTAAGAGAAGCCCCAGCCCCGCCGATGGAGCATAGGTGGTTTCCCTGGCCTCAAAGCCACCAGCATTGACCCTCAGCCCTGCGAGAAAGGAGAGTCCCAGCTGCCGCTCTAAACATGGCAGTCCAAGTTGTCGCCACTCCTCCAAGACTCCAGAGCACCAATCACAACGCAAGAGCCCCAGCCACTGGAGAAGCCCTGGTCGGCATTGGTTGTTGCGATCGCTCGACAGGCACCGCCACCGTGATGGTTCCAGGCGGTGGGATTACGATGACAGCCCTGACGGACGGCCCCACTACCGAAGCCCGAGCCAACACCGGGGCAGCCAAAGTCCAGATCATCACCAGTACTGTGAGGGCCCCGACCGTCGCTACTATCAGTCACACAGCCCTGTGCATCACCGTCGGTGCCACCCAAGCCTGAGGCCTATGCAGGGAGGAGACCCAGATGTGAGCGTTCAACAAGGTTTAGTACAACAGCTGCACGACCTGTTGGCTGGGCAGCAACAGGTCGGGGCGCCGCAACCGTTGGGGGCCCTGCAGCAATTGGGGATGCTGCAGTCACCGCTGCAGGGAGGTCAGTAACCGGTGGGAGCGCAGCAGCAGTGGGGTTGGCAACAGCCCCTGAATGTGCAACAACTGCTGGGGGGCCTGCAGCAACTGGGGATGCCACAGTAGCTGCCACCGGGAGGTCAGAAGCCATTGGAAGCGCAGCAGCAGTGGGGGTGGCAACAGCCCCTAAATGTGCAACAACCTCTGGGGGGGTCTGCAGCAATTGGGGATGCCGGAGCCACCATTGGGGGGGCAGCAGCCGTTGGGAGTGCAACAGCCACAGCAGGAAGGCCAACAACAGCTGGGAATGCAGCCGCAATGGGGGGGCAGCAGCCCATGATGGCGCCACCCCTTAGAGCGACTTTTGATGCCGATCCAGAGAAGCTGATCTTCTTCCTTAATCAAGTACGTTCCCACATGAATCGCAATGTCAATTTCTACCCAAATCCAGCTGCTACGGTCGACGTGGTCGCGGCCAATCTGGAAGGGGAAGCGTCTGAGTGGCTAAACAATCTGTACAACGAGCAAGTGCCTGAACTGGGGAATCTCCATCTCTTCCTCCTTGGATTAAGAGCCAGGTTCGAGGACCCATCCATAGCCCTCAAAGCGGAGAAACAAATTCACAAGATAAAGCAAGATGGTAGACCTGCATTGGAATACGTACGAGAGTTTCGCAAGGTAGCAGGTCGGATAGAAAGGTGGCCTGAGCAGTCCCTAGTGCATCACTTCAAGGAGGGGCTAGATGATCACCTTTCCCAGGCCTGTGTATATCGGGCTGTCCCTAATCAATTGCAGGAGTAGTATCAGGCAGCAGTAAGGTTGGACGTCAAGCTTGCTTGCTACAAGAAGCCACCACCTCCAGAAGCCGGGCCGAAACCAGAGCAAGCCAGGCGGCCTCCTCCCCGAAAATCCCAAGCCATCGCGGCCGCGGAATCCCCCAAGCCATCTGCCGGTCCACCAATCAAATGCTTCAGGTGTGGACAACAGGGGCACTGAGCAGCGAGTTGCCCGATCCCCTACCCCCAACAGGGAAGCAGATCGGGGCCACCGTTGAGGAAGAAACCAACCCAGCAGCTGGTGAAAGAAAAACCGAACTGGATCACGCAAGAACCTGTTGCCCAAGTCACGTCGCCCACGCAGGAGAGCGCCGAGGCCCAAGCTGGACCTTCCACCACTCTGCCCTCCTACAACAGTGATGACGAAGGAGAGAATGACCCGATGGTGAGTCACCTTTTTCCACCTTTTTCTCTCGCTGCCAAACTCATAGTCCATAAGACAGGTGTACAAGTGGATTTAAGAGTGCTAGTGGACTCAGGGTGTTCCCGGTGCATTATTAGCTTGCCACTTGCCCTTAAAATGGGTATACGGGCAAGGTTGCTCTCCAAGCCTGTGAGATTTGAACAAGCCGATGGCTCTTTAATGGGAGGAACTTTAGTCACACAATTGACAGAGCCGATACGCTTAGAAATAGGTGAACATTGGGAGTTCATTCGCTTCATGGTGGCTCCGAAGATGACTGAGGATGTGATTCTAGGCCTAGCTTGGTTAGACAAATGGAAGCCTTTTATTTGGTGGGAAAAGGGGATGAGGACTATGAGATTACCTATAGGGCCCAAACCCCCTCTTAATTTGGCTGACGTTACTGGAGAGTCTAGGCCATCTACCGAGTTAGCAAGGATAGCTACCCTGCCACATCCAGGTGAGCCACTCATCCCCAGCAAATACCGGGATCTAGCAGAGGCGTTTAGTGAGAAAGAATGCGACATCCTGCCACCCCATCGGCCCAATGACTGTGCCATTGAACTGTTACCGGGAGCTAAACTCCCACAGCCGAGGATGTACGCCATGACCCCCCTCGAAATGGATGAACTGCAGCAATATGTGAACAAGAACCTAGCAAGAGGATTCATTGAGCCGGACAAATCTCAGGTGGGAGCTCCAGTGTTATTTAAAGAGAAAAAAGACAGGTCGCTTCGTCTCTGCGTGGACTATAAGGGGTTAAATGCTGTGAGCATAGAAAATAAGTACCCCCTCCCCCTCCTGAAGGACCTACTAACCCATCTAGCAAAGGGGAGCGTCTTCACTAAATTGGATCTAAGAGAGGCATATTACCGAGTGAGAATAAGAAAAGGAGATGAATGGAAGACCGCTTTTAACTGTCCCATGGGTAGCTATCAGTTCAAAGTTATGCCATTTGGACTACAGGGGGCTCCAGCTGTCTTCATGCAGCTGATCAACCAGGTGCTACATGATCATTTGTACAAGGGGGTTTTGGTGTATCTTGATGATATCCTGATATACAGCACGAATATGGCTGACCACGTGAAGCTAGTGTGAGAAGTGCTAAAGAAATTGTTGAATGCTAAACTATATGTTAAACTATCAAAGTGTGAATTCCATCAGACCCGACTGGACTATCTAGGCTACAGAATTTCCAGTGAGGGCATTGAAATGGATCCTGGTAAAGTGAGAGCTGTAATCGAATGGCAACCCCCAAAGACTCGCAAACAGCTTCAAAGATTTCTGGGCTTCGCCAACTTTTACCGACAATTCATCCCCTCGTTTGCCGAAATTGCTTTACCCCTCACGGACTTGTTAAAAACCGGCAGAGATGGGGGAAAGCCGCGACCGGGCCAGCCGCTGACATGGACTATGAACTGTCAAACTGCTTTCGAAAACCTGAAAAGACTATTTGCGGTCAAGCTGGTCCTAAAGCATCCCTGCCTGGGGAAGCCCTTTGTGATTCAAGCCGATGCCAGCGAAGTGGCCATCGGAGCTGTACTATTGCAAAAGAACCATGAGGGGGTCCTGCAACCCTGTGCCTACACCTCGAAAAAGTTCACCGACTGCGAGAGAAGGTGGGCAGTGTGGGAGAAGGAAGCTTTTGCAATTCGTTGGGCTCTATTAAACTGGCGGCACTACCTGGAAGGGAGCAAGGTGACTTTCAAAGTATGGACTGATCACAAAAACCTACAGGCACTGAAAACTCCCCGCAAGCTGTCCCCGAAGCAAGTACGGTGGGCGCAATATTTTAACCGATTTAACTTCACCCTGAAGTACATACCTGGGGAAAAAAACGTTTTAGCTAACGCTTTATCCAGATTGCCTCAATACAAGAGCCAGTGTGAAGAGGTTAATGAAGCAATCATATCTACACCGCAAGCTGCTTCTCAACTAATGCCACAAAGAGCCCCGTCTTCGAGAGTCCCAAACCCCGATGACCCTGGGGTGAGGAAATTAAAACAGGAACTCCTCAACGATCGATGGTTCAAGGACAATCAAACCTCCTTGACGTGCAAGGATGGATTGGCTTACAAAGGGGGGAAGTTGTATTTGCCCGAAACCCTCCGCCTCAACGCTCTCCAGCACGGTAATGATGTGAAACAAGCTGGACACTTTGGCTATTTAAAAACACTGCATCTGGTTCGTCGACAATTCTGGTGGCCGGGTTTGAAACAGGACGTAGAGAACTACGTCAAGAGCTGTGCTGTATGTGCCACCATGAAAAGAATTCCGGGAAAACCCCCTGGACTATTACAATTGGTTGCGGACCCTTCCCAGCCATGGGAAGAAATTGCTATGGATTTTATAGTGGAGTTACCTGAAAGTAGGGGGAATACGGTGATTTGGACTGTGATAGATCTTTTTTCGAAGCAGGCTCATTTCATCGCCTGCAAAGGACTCCCATCAGCCCAGAAACTAACCAAGATGTTTCTTAAGCACATTTACAGGCTGCACGGCGCGCCAAAGTGGATAATCTCAGACCGAGGGGTACAATTTACGGCCACGTTCTGGAGGGGTTTCCTCAAGTTAATTGGCTCGTCACAAGGACTGTTGTTGGCTTTTCACCCATCTACGAATGGGGCGGCTGAAAAAGCAAACTCAATGGTGGAGCAGTACCTCAGATGCTATGTGGATTATCAGCAAACGAATTGGACTGACCTCTTCCCTTTCGCAGAGGTGGCTTACAATAACTCTGTTCACAGCAGCACTGGTTTTATGCCTTTTAAAATTGCCACAGGAAAAGAATTCAACCCAATACCCAAATATCCTCAGGGACCTTCTGCTTCCCAAACGCTTGACCAGTGGGTGAAGGGGTGGGAGGAGGTTTGGGACAAAATGAAAATCGCTCTGAAAAAGGCTTCTGAGACATATAAAAAACAAGCAGATAAAAAGAGGGCTCCTCAAAGGTCATTCCAGGTTGGGGGAAAAGTTTACTTATCCACAAAATATTTACGACTTAAGTTTCCTAGTAAGAAGTTGGGACCGAAGTATCTAGGTCCCTTCCCCATCGTAAGAATCATTAACCCAGTCACAGTGGAGTTAAAGCTTCCCAGATTCTTAGGAAAACTCCACCCTGTGTTCCATTGTAGCCTATTGAAACCTTTTCGGGGTTCTACCTTACGACCTCCCCCTAAGAAGGCATCTGGCCCTCTAGTGGTAGCTGGACAGACCCATTATGAAGTGAAGCGTATTCTTGATTCTAGACTTTTTAAGGGAAAGTTACAGTACTTAGTGCAGTGGAAAGGATATCCATTGTCTGAAGCCACATGGGTAAAATCTAGTGATGTAAAAGCTGACAGGCTCATTAGTAAATTCTATGAAAAGCACCCTAATAAACCAAGGGGCAACCCCTAACCTATGATTTTGTTTGAATTGCAGGATTTATCCTTTTTGTAAGGGGGGCTGGATGTCAACGCTGTAAACATTGGATGTTCCCACTCTGACAACTGATGAAAATTGCAGCCATTTTCTCTTTGCTTTTAACATGCTTTTTCTGGTATTTAGAAATCAGGTGCAGAAGGGAGGGGTTGGGATGAAAGCTTGAGCTCAGCTAGCCATAAAAATAACACTGCTTTGTGGGAAACCAAGGACAAGCTGATAACGTTTTGGCAGGCTGAGGAACTGGGGAGAAAGCCCGCGTTTTAGGCTAATTGGAGAATGTGATTTATGACAGCTTATTGGGGGTGGGAATTGCACTTTGTTACTTTGTATCCGGGGGAAGGGAATTTAGTTTTTGGGTTCAACTATGTAGTGCCGATACTTTGTTTCCTGAATAAAATGTTCTTTAAGGAAGAATTTTTGCCTTGAAGTTCTTTTGATGGGTTTCATCTATCGGAACCATGACAACTGCAAGAGCATCAACTCTTCGTGAAGTGCAAAAAATGCTAATTCGCGCAGACAACCATCGACTTCCTGGGCCACCACATCTTCCCTGAGGGCATGGAAATGTATCCCAAGAAGTTGGAGGCACTGCAGGCCTGGCAGCCCCCACACCACATGAAGGTTATGCAACAGCTCCTGGGCTTCGTAAACTACTATCACATGCAACTCTATCCAACCTGTTATGGAAGGGGATAAAGTTCCACTGGAGCACGGTGAAGTTCCACTGGAGCAGTGAAGTTCCACTGGAGCAGTGAAGTTCCACTGGAGCACAGTGACGCCGTAAAAGCCGCCTTCACCTCAGAGCCCACCCTGAAGCATCCCAATCTGGCGAGGCATTCCGTGGTCAAGATGTATGCATTGGACGTTGCCATAGGGGCCATTCTCCTGCAAGTCTATGTTCTCTCTGGTACCCTGTTTCCATGCACCTACTATTCCAGGAATTCTGTGTAGTCTTTCAAACAATTCTTTCTGTCCTCTTTGCTATTTTTTTTACTTATGGGCTTTCTGCCTTAAAAGAAAGTGGGTATGATGGGTTGAGAAATAACATAAGCATTACCACAAGTGTTTTTAGCATGAATGGACGTGGAGTCGTATAACAACAACAATTCATGCATTTACCTTTGCTTTCTTTAAAAGGTTCTTTGCTTTCGCTCTACGCTACAACATTTTGCTAAGCAATGGGAAGTTCCCAGTTTGGAAGGGGACCCTGCTTTCATGCCTTTCAGCCCTGCATACATGTCTCGGAAGCTTTAGAAGCAAAACACACTGACTCAGACTCTGCCTCCATTCATTTGAAATTTCTCTGTAATCTTTTAAATATTTTTTACAATGTTTTCCATCTCCTTTGCTAGTTGCTATTTCTTTTTTTTTTTTGCTTGAGGACTTTCTGCCTTGAAAGAGTGAAGGAGAGGCAGGAAGGAAAAGGGGGCGCGGTTTCTGTTCATTTTAATTTTTTGCTTGGTTAAAACATTAAACTGCTTTCCTAAGTAAAGGGGGAAAATGTGCTATTTGAACATTGCAGTACGAGTTGGAAAATTGAACATCAGTGTGCTAAAAATATTGCATTGTAAAGTAAAGTACGAGACAATTTTAAGGAAACACACTTAATAGAACACGGAATTTTTATTGTTTTAAAGTAACAGCTTAATATATGCTAAATGTAAAATTTCAAGCTGCTTTAATATTAGGTAGGCAGCTAGCAGTTGAATATCAGCCGAAACTGCAAGTAGAGGAAGTACAGAAATAAAGGAAAGGGATGGGGAAGTAAACTTGTAAAGTGAGGAAAAGAATCTGTTATTCTGAGTCTATTTTGTGTGTCTGTGAGGTTTATGAGACTGTCAGCTTCTCTACAAGACATCCACGTGTCAAAGGATGCAATGTTGGACTACTGCCAAGTTTTCATCATTGCTGTCACAGACTGTCATTCACAGGAGACCAGTGCAAGTCATGCCTGAAGGTGAATCGGGAGGCACACCTGAACCCGAAGTTTTCACACTTGTTATTCGCAACCATAGACATTATACCATCATAAAAGAAGTTTTAGAAGCCTTGGAGTGCAAAAAGGTTTGCCAGAGGAAGAACATGGAGGACTACAAGCCTGAGGAAAGCCTCCTGAAGGGCCGGAAATGAAGAGCCAAGCCAGCTTTGATGACCAGGACTTAGGGGACAGTATCAATTGTGAATATGTACAGATGGCTCCTCTCTAGTCTGGTCACTTGTAGGCCTATGAATGCAGGGTCATGAAAGGACAGCTAAGGAGACACCCAATGTTCTAAACCCACCCGAGGACAGCTGGTATCTTTGGGAAACACCCAAACCACCCAAGAGTGAACATATGGTCTTGGGGGAAACACCCAAGGGGAAACATACTAGCTACTTCTGCTTTCTTATCTACAGTGTGCCAGCCTTAAAGGGCGTAGTCTTAATCTTATGTGTGTCAGCTTTGCTGGGTGAAGTGCTTATGTAATCAAAGTAGCTATAAGAATAAGCTTTCTCTGCTATTTGGATGCTTTTGGTCTTTTTTGTACAGAAGCCCATCTCTATTCAGCTGAATAAATACCTAAGCTTGAAGGCAACTTCTGGTTTCCTGTGTTTCTTAATCAAGCAAAACCTCAGAAACTGCACATCATTTTTGGCGAGCCAGCCAGGAGAGGTGCTTAGTCCTAGGGAGGCTCAGGAAGGGGAAGGCGCTAAACGCGCTCTGGGGTTTCCTGAAGGTGCCCCCCTTCTTGACTCTTCACTGTGGCTTTTAAACAGGAACTACTTTTTTTCCTTTTTGTTGTGGTTGTTGCCTTCACTTGGTTCCTGCATACTCAGGAGGGCTGAAGATAAGGTAAGCATATATTGCTTTATTGCACAGGCTTGCCCAGGGGAGTGTGTGTGTATGTGTGTAAACATGTGTCTGTTTCCTTGAATCATTTCCCACCGTTGACCAGAGCTGGGCGGAAGGGTTTGTGCCAGCCGCACCTAGCCCCCCCTCTTTTTGGGGGTGCTGGGGATGCTTAGAAAGCAAGGGGCATTAACCTTGTACTCTCGTGCTCCAACGGGTTGTGAGTGGTGTGTGGTTTGTGGTTTGTGGTTGTTCCTTATATATTTCCCGCTGTTGACCAGGCCTAGGCGTGATACCGCTTCCAGCCACCCGCAGGACCCTGCGAGGTTAAACCGTTGACCGGGGGTTTCTGCATAGCAAGGGGAAGTGGTGGGTCTCTTGTGGCCCAACAGGCTGTGCAAGTGGTGTGAGAGATTTAGACACATGGGTTCAGCCCAGGGTAAACCTGTTAAAATGAATAAAACACAAGCATGTGCCCTCAGCCCCCTTGAGTGTGTTATCAGGAACTTTGATAAGCTCAAACCCCATCGGGATATGAAAATTGAAACTCTGACCAAGTATAATGCCCTCTGGCATCAGGATATGCCTACTGTTTGGCTCAAAGGGGGGTCCATAGATTTGGGGTTTTTTGAAGCTATGGGAGATTATGCTCAAAGAGGCATGGATCATGATCAACAAGCTTATTATGCACTTTTTTGGACTTTACAAAGGAATAAGCAGATGCTTAAAGACTGTGGGTTGTGGCAACATCCCACAGCGCCACCTTTTCCTGCTTTATCCTCTGCTCCACCGCCTTATAAGGGGATTTATCCCATCACAGAGCAGGTAGCTATTGGAAGGGGGGACACTAATAAGGTCCTGGTTCATACCCCCTTCTCCACATCTGACCTTTATGCATGGAAGGACCGATTAGGTTCTTATACTGCAGCCCCACACAAATATTCTGAATTGGTTCTGTCTATCATTCGAACGCATAACCCTAATTGGGCAGACCTCCAAGCCATGCTGGATGTCTTTTTAACATCAGAGGAAAGACGTCTGGTAGGAAATGCTGCAAAAAGATTAGCTGAAGAAAGGAAGGTCCTTTGTCCTGAAATTGACCCTAGATGGGTCATTGATACTTATGAAAGCAAAGATTATGAATATTTAAAACGCTTTCAAGACCTTCTTGTCACTGCATTGCAGACTGCTATCCCTAAACAGAAAAATTTGGGCAAAATATATGATGTTCATCAATTGCCATCAGAGAGCCCCAGTGACTTCCTTGAGCGCCTATACCAAGCTTTCAGGAAATATAGTGATTTGGATCCAGAAGCTCCAGAGAACTCCCGTTTGGTGAACATGCTCTTTATTGGGCAGAGTGCCCCAGATATTAGGCGCAAATTACAGAAACTGGAAGGGGCTTCAGCTGACACGATTGGAAAATTGTTGGAAGTAGCTTATAAAACCTATGTATCAAGACCGGAAGTTACAGCCAAAGGGGTCAAGAGGGATGAAAAATGAAGTGTTGTTTTGCTGGCTCAAGCTTTACAACGGGCGCCCCTAGGGGGAGGGGGAAGAAGTGGGACTTGCGGAAGAGGATGGCGAGGAGCAGTAGGGTCCCCTGGGGAGAAAGGTAGAATGATGCCACCAAGATTCCAGGCACCCCCGGAACGTCCAATGCAGTCTTTTGCCCTAAGGCAGGACCAGTGTCGTATATGTAAGAGATTTGGCCACTGGGGCAGGGAATGTCCTTTACGTTCCCTTCCCAGCCGTCCTATAGGGCGTGTTACTCCACAACCACACCTTAAATACTAGGGGGGGTCAGGGGCTGGGGAGCCTTTGTCTCCCTGCCCTTTCGAATGATTCTCCCTCTGCACCCCTGGTAAAGTTTCAAGTCAGAGGGAAAACAATACCCTTTTTAATTGACACAGGGGCATCACGTTCAGTATTAAATAAGCCCCTTGGAAATTCTTCCTCACAAACCTTTCAGGTTATTGGGGCCAGTGGTCAATCTATGTCAGCATCAATACTGGACCCTTTAGAATGTTCTTTCGGTGATACTCGCCTTACTCATCAATTTCTTTACCTTCCAGATTGCCCTATGCCCCTTTTAGAGCGTGATTTACTTGCTAGGTTACAGGCAACTATTTCTTTCAAAGGGGACCAGGTTGAATTATCAGTTCCCCCTGAACAAGCCTGGCATGTCCTGACTCTTCAACTTTCCTCATCTGAGGATACACATGAGTGTCCTGGTTTGTTAGATTGCTTTGTTGACCCTAATGTATGGTATTCAGGGGTCCCTGGCTGGGCTATTAACGCAGTTCTGGTGGAAGTAGCCTTGCACCCTGATGCACTGCCAATCTCCATTCGTCAATATCCAATTAGCTTGGAGGCTTTACAGGGATTGGAGCCCATTATTACTAATTTCCTTGCTTATGGGCTTCTAAGGGAAACGGTTAGTCCTTATAATACACCAATACGGCCTGTTAAAAAGCCGGATGGCTCTGTTCGTTTCTGTCAAGATTTGAGAGCCGTGAATGAACTCACTGTGACATTGCATCAAATGGTGCCTAACCCTTATACGCTGATTTCACAGCTGGGTCCACATCTTACTTGGTACACTGTTATTGATCTGAAAGACGCTTTCTTTTGTGTCCCTCTAGCTCGTGTTAGCCAGCCCCTCTTTGCTTTTCAGTGGCAACATAGGCAACTTTGCTGGACTGTTCTACCTCAAGGATTTAAAAATAGCCCTACTATTTTTGGTACTGTTCTGGCCTCTGATTTAGCTACATGGCGGCCTGTGGAGAACACTACTGCTGTGGTATTACAATATGTTGATGACTTATTGGTAGCTGCCCCCGCTGAGGGCGATTGTCTTTTGAATTCAGTTTCTTTGTTAAATTCCCTTTGTTACTGGGGTTATAAAGTTTCTCGTCCTAAAGCCCAGCTTGTTGGACAGGAGGTCTGGTATTTAGGTTATATTTTGTCACAAGGGACTAGGAAATTATCCCAGGAGAGAATCCAGGCTGTGTGCCTCCTTAAACCACCTGGCACTAAGCGTCAGCTTAGGGGTTTCTTGGGAATGGCAGGTTTCTGTCGTATTTGGATTCCAAATTTTGCTTTAATGGCTAAGCCCTTGTATCAGGCTACTACAGGCACAGATAAAGAACCCTTTGAATGGACCAAGGATTGTCAGGTGGCGTTTGATAACATCAAAACTGCTTTAGTCAATGCTCCAGCTCTTGGCATTCCTGATGTCACTAAACCGTTCACCTTGTATGTGGCTGAGAGTAAAGGGGTGGCTGCTGGGGTCCTTACTCAAACCCTTGGTACTTGGTCTCGCCCTGTAGCTTATTTTTCCAAACAACTGGATCCTGTTGCTCAAGGATGGCCAGCATGCCTTCGGGCTGCTGCAGCTGCTGTTCTTCTTTTAGAGGCTGCAGAACAACTAACCTTTGGGGCTTCTATCACAGTGGAATCACCCCATTCCATCCAGGATTTGTTAGTATCCAAGGGGGGCCATTGGCTTACAGCCTCCCGACTAGAGCGGTATCAAATTGCACTCCTTGACAACTCACAAGTTCATATTAAGCGCAGTAGCAGGTTCAATCCAGCGACCTTTCTTCCCCAACTGGAACAGGATAGTGATCATGATTGTATGCAGACTATTACAGAAGTATTTTCTGGCCGGCCGGATCTAACTGACCAGCCATTGGAGGAAGCGGACAGGGACCTGTATACAGACGGCAGCAGTTTTATAAATCAGGGAGAAAGGCTAGCTGGCTATGCCGTGGTCACATTGGATCAGGTGGTGGAAGCAGCAGCTCTCCCTGCAGGTACTTCAGCTCAAAAAGCTGAACTCATTGCCTTGACAAGGGCCTTGGAATTATCAGAGGGTGCGGTTGTTAATATTTTTACAGATAGTAAATTTGCTTTTAATGTTCTACATGTACATGCCTTGTGGAAGGAACGTGGTTTGCTCACTGCTCAAGGTACCCCTGTAAAATATGGACAGGATATTTTGAGGCTGCTGGATACTATTTTGCTCCCACGCAAGGTGGCTGTCATGCATGTGAGGGCCCATGGTAAGGATGATACTAAACATGGAAGGGGAAATGCCTTGGCTGACTGCACCACAAAGTCTGCCGCATCAGGTTCCCTGTCCCCTTGGTATGTGGGTGCACTTGTGCCTTCACTTTTGCCTGTGCCAGCTCCAACATATACTTCACAGGATAGGCACAGAGCTTATAAAATGGATGCTGTTTATCAGGGATAATGGCTGGAGAAGGATGGGAAACGCCTTCTCCCTGAACATGAATTATGGGCCCTCTTACGGGAATTGCATGCCAGCACTCACTGGGGTTATAAGGCCATGGCTGAATTTCTTATAAAGGATTATATTTGTCCTGGGGTATATGACAAGGCCCTCACAACAATCAAGCAATGTATCATTTGTCAACGTAATAATCCAGTGCAGACTGTTAAGTTTCCCTTGGGGAGGCTTAGGGCTGGCCATGCTCCTGCTAGTTTTTGGGAGGTTGACTTTACTGAGTTGCCAAGGAAACAGGGTTTTCGATACCTGCTCGTTTTTGTGGATGCTTTCTCTGGATGGGTTGAGGCTTTTCCTTGTCGTACTAACAAGGCGCGTGAGGTGGTCAAAGCCCTCCTTAAGGAAATTATCCCACGTTTTTCCTTTCCTTACCAAGCCATTGGCTCTGACAATGGGCCCCACTTTATCTCTGATATTACCCAGCAGGTGTCACAGGCCCTGGGTATTGATTGGCAGCTTCATTCAGCATACAGGCCCCAATCCTCGGGGCGCGTGGAGAAGGCTAATGGCGTTCTTAAACGTTATCTTGCCAAGCTTGCTCAAGAGACTCATCTTACTTGGGTCCAGGCACTACCCGTCACTCTATTGCGTGTGAGAACTGCCTGCAGGCAACCTCTTGGCATGTCCCCCTTTGAGATCATGTATGGTCGGCCCTTTCTTTATCATTCTTCCTTATCCACGTCCCTTCCTGTTTTTGGAGACCAGGCCCTCAGAGAATATATACACTCTCTTGCTAATAATGTTTCTTCCATTTCTGAAGCTGTTCAGGCCCTCCATCATCCGGGATTGGATCATCCACTCCATCCTTTCCTTCCTGGTGATTGGGTGCTTGTCAGATCCTGGACTGATTCTGGCCCTTTAGCTGAACACTGGAAAGGACCCTTCGTTGTTCTTCTCGCTACCCACACAGCGGTCAAGGTTGCTGGGATTCGTGCTTGGATTCATCAATTTACATCTTAAGAAGACAGAACTCTTGGAATGGGTTTTCCAACAGGGGTCTTTATTAAGAGAAACTGACTGACTGAAGGCATGCTAGACAGGATCTGAGGGGTCCCCCCCACCATTCAATGTTTTAAAGTGTTCCCAAGCAGTCCCACTCCACATTTCTTCCGGGCGATTCAATCTGGCAGATGTTTGGGTGTTAAGTCCATCAGATCCCAGGCATTGCAATCTCCCCCCCCCCCTTTTCCCTCGCTGCCGGTAAAAGGAGGCTTCATAGGGAGTGAGATGAAAGGCCGATGGCCGCATTGTTATGGTTAGTACTCTCGAAGGGAATCCACAGAGGTTGTTACTTTGTAGTTAATAGAGGAAGTGCCAGTCATAAATACCCCTGCTTAACCCCCCTCCCCCTTGGTAGTATGACAGAATCCAGAAGAGAGTAAGAATTGGTTTTTTCTCAGGGTAGGTAGCTAGAAATAAAATATAATTGGATTCTGACATCCGGCTCCCCTTAAAAATAAGAGAGATCCACCTGTAGAGAAAACAAAACAGGTATAAAAGTTAGTCTGGCTTGTTAGGATACTCTGTATGAAACTTCTTTAAAAGCTTTGGGGCTCTGATATGACGTTTATGGACCCACTCGTTTTGAGTGGCTGGGAGGTGTTTCCATGCTACTAGGTATTGAGTTGCCCCATGATATTTTCTAGAGTCCAGGATTTCCTTTATTTTGAAGTGTTGTTCTCCTTCCACCATGATTGGGGTTGGTGGGGGGGGGATTTTTGGCCGTAAGGGTGACTGTTGTTCTCTTTTCAGCAAACTGCAGTGGAAAATTGGGTGTATTTGCCTAAGATTTTTGGGTAATTCTAATTCTACTGTTACTGGGTTTATGATTCTTTTAATTGGAAAAGGCCCTATATATTTTGGTCCAAGTTTTTTACAGGGTTGTAGGGATTTTAGGTATTTTGTAGACAAGTACACCATTTCTCCTATAATGAATTGTGTGGGCTCCACCCTTTTCTTATCTGCTTGTGCTTTATATGCTTGCCTAGCTTCATCTAGGGCTTTTCTAACTATTGGCCAGGTGTTTTGTAATTGTTCCATCCATTCTTTCAGTGATGGGATTGCCGGTTCGTTTGGGGTTAGTTCTGGCATGGGGTTGAAACTTTGACCGGTAGCTATTTGAAAAGGAGTGTAACCTGTGCTGGAGTGGACTGCATTATTGTAGGCAACTTCTGTGAAAGGAAGTAGGTCCGTCCAATCCGACTGCTGGAAATTAATAAAACATCTTAAATATTGCTCAAGTACTGAGTTCGATTTTTCCGATTGACCATTTCCTTGAGGGTGATGGATAGATGTCAGTCCTTGAGTGGTCCCTAAAAGGGATAAAAATTCCTTCCAAAATGCAGACGTAAATTGCACTCCCCTATCAGATATGATGCGTTGGGGTGCCCCATGCAATCTGTAAATATGCTGCATGAAAAGTTTCGGTAAAGCTTTTGCGGTGGGAATCTTTTGGCAAGGGATAAAGTGCACCTGTTTGGAAAACAAGTCCGTGACCGTCCAGATGACAGTATTCCCATTGCTTTCTGGTAATTCCACTATAAAATCCATGGCTATTTCCCTCCAGGGGGCTGAGGGATTTGCCACTGTTTGTAACAGTCCGGGCGATTTCCCTTGCAACCTCTTTGCAGTTGCACACTTTGGGCAGCTGGCCACATAACTTTCTATGTCTTCTATGTCACCAGAGGGAAGGATGAGAAACAATGGTTGGAAACTGATCAAAGAGAGAAGCAACCTGGAATTAAGGAGAAACTTCCTGACAGTGAGGACAATCAACCAGTGGAACAGCTTACCCCCAGAAATCGTGGGTGCTCCATCACTGGAGATTTTTAAGAAGAGACTGGACAATCACCTGTCTGAGTTGGTATAGGTCCTCCTGCTTGAGCAGGGGGCTGGACTAGAAGACCTCCAAGGTCCCTTACAGCTCTATTCTAATTCTAATATTGAAGTGATTGTCCACTAGGACTCCAAGATAGAATTTCTGTAATAAAGAGGAATGTTTTAGCAAATATGCTTTTTTTTTTGTTTCAGACGTTACCAATACT
This sequence comes from Azemiops feae, assembly GCA_023970755.1. Classification (NCBI taxonomy): domain Eukaryota; kingdom Metazoa; phylum Chordata; class Lepidosauria; order Squamata; family Viperidae; genus Azemiops; species Azemiops feae. Next base: position 196,723 of record JALGBA010000726.1, on the reverse strand, counting down.
TGCAACATGCTGAGAATTGTGGGTTGCCTAAATGTAAGAATTTGCTCTCAACCTCTGCTAGATGGAAGCCACTCAGCCTGCTGTAAATCAGGGCTTTGTACTTTGGCACCTGGCAGATTGTACGCGACCATCCTAGATGTGTGTAGTGGGGGAGGGGAATGAGTTGAAGTGGCGGCAGTGCCGCACAAACCTGAGGCAGAGACAGCTGGAGCCGCAGGGCTGTCAGGTCTCGGCAGAAGTCCCAGGATCAGCATGCACGGCTACAAGCTGATCAGCGCTTCTGCAAGGCTGTTGGGGCTCAGCAGAAGCCCCAGGATCAGCACTAGGCTCCAGCTGATTGGCGCTTCCGGAAGAGAAGGAGGAGGGGGGAGAGAGGAGAGGATATAAAAGGATAAGGTTTTGGCGGGAAAGGGAGAGGAAAAAAAAGACAATGGGGGGGGGGAAGTGCAGCCTTGAGGAGAGGAATCAGCTGGAGTAGCACCGAAGAGAAAAGGAGGGGGGAGAGACGAGAGGATATAAAAGGAGGTGGTTTTGGCAGGAGAGGGGGGAAAAGACAACAGGGAAAGAGAAGGGGACAGAGAAGAATCTGTGGAAGGAGAGACCAGCAGGCAGGGAGGAAAAAGAGAGAGGGAAGAAGAATCTGTGGAACGAGAGCCCAGCAGGCAGGGAGGAAGAAGAGACAGGGGAGAAGAAGCTGTGGAAGGAGAGCCCAGCAGGCAGGGAGAAAGAAAAGAGAGGAGAGGGAGAGAGGAAGAAGGACCAACCAGCCAGCTGACCACCAAGGTAGTGGTGCATATTAATAAATATGGATAAATTCATCATACATTTGTCAGTGCAAAGGGATAAAATAGAATAAAATACAAAAATACAACAGTAAATAGTAGGACACAGTGGGGAGGAAGAAGGGGGAAAAAAGTGAGGGGGAGAAGGGAAAAAGAAAAGAAAAGGCATTGACTTCTGACTTCCTCTGTTGCAGTACAATGAAGCATTATCATCGAACCTCAACTTTTTACTTTTCCATAATAGTATAAACTAGCCATTTCTATAACAACAAATGAATCTAATCAGTAAAACCCAAAATTCCCCCCCCCCTTTGTTTTTAGTCATCAAGTTTTTGACATCTTGCTAAGCACTGGTGGTACTCTAATACTGTCATGTCCTAAAAGTGGTACAATCTGTGAAAAGGTTGAAAAGCCCTGGGTTAGTGCACTTTGTGTGGCACTCGCTATTAGAAGCTTGATTTTGCTTGACAGCAAGGTTGATATTCTTGTCCACACACATATCTATGTTACATGCACTGATAGCCCTATAATTTTTAGATTGCCGGGGACAGAGATGTTCTGTATCATTGTTGTTGTTATTTTCATTGCTATGTTTATATTCTACCATTCCTGTAGGACAGCCTTGTTTTTACAGCCTCCAGATCCACAATGTCATGCTATCACATCTGCTGATCCCCAGTGGCATTTCAGTTCCAGGGATGTCATTGTGTCATTACCATCCCTGTCCTAGAAGCTCAGTGCAAGGAATAGGTGGGTATCATTTAATTTTACCCTGTCATTAACTGAATGATAATGACTTCTCAAGTTCTGCCAGTGAACTCTATGACTGTATCAAAACTTGAAACTGGTCCTTAATCACTACACATCATGAAACCTTCCATTGTAGGTTGACATGGGACATCATTGGGGGTCAGCCTGTGACTGATAGAATGAAAGGCTTGCCACAAAAGCAGGGGTTGGGTGTCACTGCTGCTCCATTTTCTGGGATATCACTTGTTCAGTCTTCCACTGCTAAATAAGATAGCTAACCTTCAACTGGTGCACTTCATATGTGCTAGATTACAACTGCCAGTTTTCCCATCCCACGTATCTCACAACTTTCCATTTGGGGTTTGCATGCAATTTTACATCCTTTTACAAATGTCTCAGTTTTATATAATATAGAGGAAGAAAAACAGAATTAAAAACTTCCTTTTTTTAAATAAGTTTTTTATTTTATTCCCAACATTAAAATACGAACTCCAAGAAAGAGGAAAAAAATACAAGAACAAAGCAAAACCAAACAAGACATAGAGAAAAAATGTGCATAAAAACAAGCATACACATAGATTTTCCCTCCTAGTTGAATACTGATAAACATATTTCAAGAATAATAGTTCCCCCCCTTTGTGAAATAGGCCCACAGTTTATAAACTTCTACAACTCTATTTACCCAACCAATTTGACCTGGCATCTATCTACTATATATAAAAAACCATAGTTAACAGGTAAAGCCAACAGCAAAGTTAAACTTCAAAGCCCTCTGTTAACTATCTATTGTTGTATTTCACTCGCAGAAAATCCACAACGGCTTCTGTTCTACCATAAAACACCACAATTGTTATCTCTGGTCCGTTCTGGATCAAATAACCTATATTGATTCTTAATAATAAAGCTTTTCCTTAAAATTTTAACTTGGATCTTTCCCAATGATTGAATCTCATTCCCCAAAATCATACTGTAAATCTCTGTTGTAAATATCTCCACAGCATCTGTTGTTCAAAAAACCCTCCTACAAGATAAGATGTAGTGTCTCTTGACAATTGTTTTCCAGTTAGATATAATAAGCCCATTCCCCAATCTTCATCAATATTCTTAAGAAAGTCCAGTCCATCACTCATCAATTCTGTCATCTCTAAGTGTTTAGAATCCATGCCCCTTTCAGCCTACTCCAACAACCCTGCAGTTTTCAAACCAGACTCCTCCTTCAAATCTGCCAGCAAAAAAATAGATTCCAATCCATCCAATTGTAAGTCTGGTTTATCTGCTGTTACTTGTATCTGAGTGTCATCTTTGGGTTGATTTAAAACTGTTATTATTGTATCAAGTTTTATTATTTTATCTAAGTTTTCAATTTGAGCTTGTCAGTTAAAAAGCATTTTTTCAAAGGCTTCCCAAAGAGCTTTATCCTTAAGTTGATGCATTGTTTGCATTTTTAATGTAGTCCAAAACTCTCCTGTAGCTGAGCTTTCACAACCAAGCATAAACACATCCTCTCAGGGACAGGGAAAGTAGATGTACTATAACAGAATAACTGCAGAAAACCTTGAGATAATATTTCCCACAATACAAAGTGAATAGAAAAAAGGTATATACTGTATGCTGATGACACCCAACTCTATAGTTCCACTCTTGGTAACCCAAGTGATGCTGTGGCCACCCTCTCGCAGTGCCTGGAGGCTGTGGGGGCCTGGATGGAGGACAACAGGGCTCCGGGATCTGGGACTTTTGTCATCTTTGACTCTGGATGGGGTAGCACTGCCCCAGAAAGACCTGGTCCACAACTTGAAGTTTCTCCTGGACTCGTGACTCCTGTTTGAGGAACAGGTGGCAGTTGAGGCTAGGAGAGCCTTAGCACAACTTTGTGTTGTGCGCCAATTGAGGCCTTTCCTGGATCAGGACTCCCTGTGCTCAGTCATCTCACAGCTGGACTAATGTAATGTGCTCTACATGAGGCTACCCTTGAATAACATTTGGAAGCTACAGCTGGTGCAGAGTGCGACAGTGCAGGAAGTTTTGGGGGCCCCAAGAATGGCCCCTGTAACAGTGTTGTGCAGGTTCTGAGGTTTTGCTTGATAAAAAAATACAGGAAACCAGAAGTTGCCTTTAAGCTTTACGTTTTTATTCAGCTGAACAAAGACGGGCTCCTCTAAAAGAGAGAAGCCCTGAATGACAAGAAATCTTTGTATTTATTCTTTCTGATTACATAAGCAATCCACCCAGCAAAGCTGACACACATAAAATAAAGATTTCACCCAGTAAGTCTGGCATACTGTAGATAAGAAGGGAGAAAGCAGAAGTAGCTAAAAATGTTCCCTTTTGGGTGTTTCCCTAAAGACATCGTACGTTCCTGGGTGGGTTAGGACATTGGGTGTTTTCCTTGCTGTTCTTTCATGAGCTGCATCCATGACTCTGCAAGTGCCCAAAGACAGCAGGGCTATCTGCACATATTCACAATTGATACTTCCTATGCTGTCTCCTAATTCCGGGTCAACAACAACACTGCTCTGCAAGCTGCATTGGTTACCAGTCTGCTTCCAGGTGCAATTCAAGGTGTTGGTGATCACCTTTAAAACCCTTCATGGCATGGGTCCAGGTTACTTGAGGGACCATCTCACCCCACTGGGATTGGCCTCTACCACTCGTGCCGGCAGAGGAGGCATGCTGTGGGTTCTGTCAGCCTGATTATTCTGTCTGGTGGGGTCCAGGAGGAGGGCCTTCTCTGCTGTTGCTCCTGCCCTCTGGAACATCTTGCCCCCCAATGTGAGGTTGGCACCAACCCTCCTATCTTTTCGTAAGGGCCTAAAGACCTGTCTCTGCCAGGTGACTTGGGGCCCCAGTGAGGGAACAGCACAATGGAGGTGGTTGATCAAGTAATAACAGATCCCACCTTCCCCCACTATGCCCCCACCCTCCCCATGTGTCCTTGGTTTTAATGTCTGATTTTAACTTTTTATGTTTTAACTGTATACAGTATGTAACAGTAAGCCGCCCAGAGTTACCCTATACAATTTCTGACAGATGGCTGTCCAGTCTCTTGAAAGCTTCCAGTGATGAAGCACCCACAATATCTGAAGGCAAACTGTTCCATTGGTTGATTGTTCTCACTGTCAGAAGATTTCTCCTTATTTCTAGGTTGAATCTCTCCTCGATCAGTTTCCATCCATTGTTCCTTGTCTGGCCTTCAGGTGCTTTGGAAAATAGGTTGTCCCCCTCCTTTCTGTGACAGCCCCTCAAATATTGGAACACTGCTATCATGTCTACCCTGGTCCTTCTCTTCACTAGACTAGCCATGCCCAGTTCCTGTAACCATTCTTCATATGTTTTAGCCTCCAGCCCCCTATTCATCTTTGTTGCTCTTATCTGCACTCATTCTAGAGCAGGGGTCCCTAACCCCCAGTCCGTGGACTGGCACCAGACTGCAGAATGGCAGAAACCAGGCCGCACAAACAAGCAAAGCCCCATCCGCGGGATGCAGGCAGCACATGAAACCATGCCCCCTCCACCATGGAACTGGTCTCTGGTGCCCAAAAGGTTGGAGGCTGCTGTTCTAGAGTCTCAACATCTTTTTTATAGTGTGGACACCAAAACTGGATGCAGTATTCTAGGTGCGGTCTTAGTAAGGCTTTATAGAGTGGTATTAGTATCTCACGTGATCTTGATTGAATCCCTCTGTTAATGCAACTTAGGATCACAGTTACTGCTATTAAGCCTGGTTTCACCCAATCTGTATGTGTACTTTTGGTTTTTCTTGCCTAAGTGTAAGACTTTACTTTTCTCTACATTGAATTTCATTTTGTTAGATAGGGCCCAGTGTACAAGTCTGTCGAGATCCATCTGGATCTTGAGCCTATCATCTAGGGTGTTGGCTATTCCTTCCAGCTTAGTATCATCTGCAAATTTGATGAGTTCCCCTTCTATTCCCTCAGCTAAGTCGTTTATAAAGATATTGAAGAGTACTGGGCCTAAGACGGAACCTTGTGGTACCCCACTGCTTACTTCCCTCCATGTAGACATAGTACCATTAACGACTACTCGTTGAGTATGGTTTGTCAGCCAGTTACAAATCTATCTGATGGTGATGCTATCTATCCCACTTTTTTCTAGCTTTCCAAGTAGGTTGTGGTCTACTTTGTCAAATGCCTTGCTGAAGTCTAAGTATACTATGTCCACAGCATTTCGCTGGTCTACTTTGTCAAAGAATGAAATAAGATTGGTTTGGCATGATCTGTTTTTAACAAACCCATGCTGACTTTTAGTTATTATTTTACTCATTTCTAGATGTTCGCACACCTGTTTTTTGATAATCTTTTCCAGTATCTTCCTGGGTATTGATGTTAGGCTGGTTGGTCTGTAGTTTCCTGGGTCTCTTTTTCCCCCTTTTTTTGAAGATGGGAACCACATCAGCTCTTCTCCAGTCCTCTGGTAGTTCCCCAGTGCTCCAGGATTTTTGAAAGATATGGCACAGTGGTTCTGAGATGTCATCTGCCAGCTCCTTAAGGACTCTGGGATGTAATCCATCAGGTCCTGGTGATTTACATTCATCAAGATCAGATAGGTATGACTTCCGGTTCCGGTCGCAGCGCCCGCGGACGTGCAGAGAACTCGTTCTCTTGGCCGTCCAGTTTCCCCCCGCCGGTAGACCCTGGATAGGGTCGAAAGTCGCCCTGTAGGGGCGACCACCGTAGAGGAGGGCACTCATTGATCGCGGAGGGAGCGGCAGCTCCCTCTGCGGTCCGAGAAAACCACCTTTGGGCCGACGGGGAAAAGATCGGCCAGTAACATGGCCGATCACTCAGCTGCTCCAGCCGAAAGTCACAGCAACATCTAAGCGAAAAGAACCACCGTGGAAGATCCGGGTGAGACCTTTCCTTCCCTCTTGTTAATTTACCTTTTTCCCTGCTAACAGCTTTAAGAACTATTTCCCTATTTTGAGAAAGCAGCGTTTGATTACTGGGGAAAACGGGCTTTGGAAAAACAATTATTGTTTTTTTTTACTATTTTATTTTGTCTACATAAGCAGTTGGAACTCGAGCATCCGGGTTATTGTGACTTTCTCTTTTGGCTTGTTTATCTTCAGTTTAGGTGAAAATCCTTAGGGAGGGGGTGGAATGTTCTTTTTTTCTCCCCCCCCTCCTGAACAGTACTGCCTAAAAAACTTTTTGCTCTCTGGGCGGACTTATGTAGATTCCTTTGGATACAATGCATCCTGGGACTTGGCATGAAGCCCAGAAACTTTGACTGATACAATGTAACTTGCTCCATTTGAACTCCCACTTCCTGATTTTGGCGTGATGCCCAGACTGGATTACAACATAACAACTGACTGCCAGTTTTTATCTCTGTGCTGGACTTGACTATTGGTTTTTTTTTCTCTATCTTTCTTTGGAAATATATCTCTGTCTGCATTTTATATTTTATAACGCTGCAATCTATTCTTTAAGCTGAACTTCTTTAAAAAAAAAAAAGAAGATGGAATCCTACTCACAGATTAATTATGGACTTATATTAGAAAAAATCTTGGAAGCGAGACTGGAACTTAAAGAACATATTAGATCGCTTAGTTTCAAGGAGGACTCAGAATTAAAAATTGAAGCTCAACCTTTGATTGACTATGATACACAATCAGATCTACAACTTAATGAGATGGATGGAATACATTTACAATCTATTGAATCTACTGAATTTATTGAAGAGGAAGAGGACACATCCTACATGATGGATTTCTTTGATGATCAAAGGCAGAACTCAACTAAAACATTTACAACTTTAAAAGCAACAGGATTGGACTTCCAAATACGAGGCACAAAAAACGTTGACAACATGACAGTACAGACAACACTGGATAAAAGAGAAAAAGAATATGATTGGACTCAATGGTGGGAAAAGGCCTTTAGCCAGTTACTAAGATGGGAGGATTTAGAGGCCCTGTTGTGGAAACCTACCTGGCACAAAAAGAAAGCTAGAATTAGATTTAAAAATAAGAGTTAAAATTTTATTTGATGGGTAAAAAGGGCTTCTGGACGTTGATTGAACTAATATTTTTGAGATCTTTAAGGTTACTTTGGTATGAGTCAACACTAGATTTAAATTATGGATTTGATTATGATTTGGAATGGCAATAAGAAAAATTGGAAAATTTATAATTAAAGGAGTTAGATTGAGATTGAGACTGGTGAAATATTATTGATATTTTTATTTATAAGAATTGAATGGTAATTAGTGAGGTATTAAATGGATTAAACTGAAACAATTGAGGAATCTTTTAGGGACGTGGACTGATCTATGAAAATATTGGATAGAATATATGAAATAGAATATAGTTGAGAAATATTAAGATATAATAGTTATATTACTTGTTTATGATAGAAATAATTATTGTCCTATTATTATTATTATAATGTTATTATATTACTATGTCTAATGCAATAGTTTTAAAATATATAAATTCATGTTTATTTACATAATATGTATGTGAAATAGAATAAGAGATATAATTTGATTGAGAAGCATAAATTGAAATTGGAATAATAGATAGAGGTGAGAAACAATTTATATTTTAGGAATGCTCGAATTGTATACCATAAGAGGGAACTTTTAAAGTAGTAGTTTAAATTGTATATGTATGACTGTATTTTTTGTTGTGTTCTATGGAGTGCCCTATCTCCACGATGTGTTACAAGCACTTGGCTGTAAAACAAACAAAAACTAATAAAACTTGTTATGGAAAAAAAAAAAAAAAAGATCAGATAGGTATTTTTTAACCATTTTCTTGCTTATTTTAATTTTTATTTCTAGTCTGTCCTTCACAGTTATGCTTTTGCTAGGTTGGGCTATAGTTTCTTTTTGCGTGAAGACTGATGCAAAGAATGAGTTAAGCAGCTCTGCTTTCTCTCTACTACCTGTTACTTCCTTGCCATCTTCTCTCTTAAGTGGACCTACTGTTTCCCTGACTTTTTTCTTTTTATTTATATGTTGAAAGAAACTTGTTTTATTATCTTTGACTTTTGTTGCAAGTCTTTGTTCATTCTGAGCCTTTGCTTTCCTGACTTTGTCTTTGCAGATTCTGGCTATCTGTGGATATTCTGCCTTAGTTATGTGTCCCTCTTTCTATTTTTTTGTAATTGTCCTTTTTGTCTTTCAGTTTATCAGAGAGATCTTGATATTGATGTTGATCACCAAAATGATATTGCTAGTGCATATACAGTAGAATGACAACTTTGCTCTGTTTGTTGTTCTCTTCTTTGTCTGTTATTAAGGAGCTCCTACTGGATCTTTTTGTGGATTTGATGAAGACCCAGTTAGGATAGCCACAAGTTCTGAGGGCTTCCTTGATGTGTTTTTGTTCCTTCTCTTTTCCCTCTTTGCTGGTAGGCAAGTCTTCAGCCTGGTGGTGTAGGGTCCTGATTACTCTCAGTTTGTGCTCCAGTGGGTGGTGAGAATCACAATGTAAATACTGACCTGTGTGTGTAGGTTTTCTGTATAGTTCAATGTTGAGGCTTCTGTTGCACAGTCCAGGAAGGCCAGACTATTTTCCTTAAGATCTTCCCATGTGAACATAATGTCTCCGTCCACAGTATTGATTTCTTTGGTGAAGGCTTTCACTTCCTGTGTTTTAATCTTGACCCAAGTATCATCCACATACCTATACCAGTGAGTGGATGGAATGCCTGTGAAGGAGATTAGGACTTTGGTTTCTACTTCTTCCATGTAGAGATTGGCCACAATGGGGAACACAAGTGACCCCATGGTGCAGCCATGCTTTTGCCTGTAGAAACCTTGGTTGTATTTGAAATAGGTAGTGGTCAGGCAGAGGTCCAGCATGCTACATATGTGGTCTGGGCTGAGGTTACTTCTGTCACTTAATGTGCCGTCTTGTAGCAGTTGTTTCTTCACTACAATGACTACTTCAGTTGTTAGAATACAGGTGAAAAGTGAAGTGACATCATAAGAAACCATTTTCTCATCCATATCCACTTTTACTTTCTGAATTTTGCTGACAAAGTCATGTGAAATGTTGAAGTGATGGGTGGTGTTGCCAACCAGAAGAGCTACTAAAGTGGTTAGATGTTTTGCAATGTTGTAAGTGATCGAGTTGATGCCACTGACATTTGGTTTGATTGGAGTTCCCTCTTTGTGGATTTTGGGGAGTTCATATATGCATAGAGTGGCTTCCTCAAGGTAAAGGCAGTAGTATTGTGGCTTGTCAATGGCATTGTCCTTCAGTAGTTGTTGCAGGCAATAAATGACCTTTTTCCTATAACTGCTGGTAGGATCTTTCTTCATTCCCCAACAGTCAGTTAGAACTGAAGAAGCTTCTTGGATGAGAAGCAAAGCATTTGCGAAGAAAAAAGATCCAAGAAAGTCCAGCTGCCTTTTGAAAAAAAAAGCACTTTTTGGACAACCATGACCCGGATGATTGAGAATCTCCATAGACACCAGATGGGTTCATAACAGGCTGACCAACTGCACTCAACATGTAATCCTCAATAGAACTACATTGACATGGAGGGAAGTATGCAATGGGATACTTCAAGGTTCTGTCTTAGGCCCAGTACTCTTCAATATTTTCCTAAATGATTTAGATCACAGGTCGGCAACCTGCGGCTCCGGAGCCGCATGTGGCTCTTTGAGCCTTCCCCTGTGGCTCCCAGCCTCCTCTGCCATTTGCAGAGAGAGACAGAGACAGAGCTTGCTTCTGTGTGTGTCTGTGTCTGTGTCTGTGTGTGTGTGTGTCTGTGTCTGTGTCTGTGTCTGTGTCTCTCTGTGTGTGTGTGTGTGTGCGTAAAAAAGAGAGTAGCCTCACCCTGTTCCGAAGAGCCGACAAGCTTAGTGGGCGGGGCTTCTCCCTTTGCTGCGTCTCTGCAGGAAGCAGGAAACAGGAAGGGCAGGAGAGAGCTAGCTAGCCCAGCTATGCTGACTCAGGATTTCTGGGAGTTGAAGTCCATGAGTCATAAAAGAGCTGAGGTTGCCTATCCCTGAGCTTGTTGCAGAACAGCTTGAAGCCAGCTTGCCAGGTGAGCAGAAGATCGGAGAGAGGGAGGGGGGGAGAGAGGGAGAGAGAGAGACGAGAGAGACAGAGAGAGACCCTTTTGACATCTAAAATGAAGATAACACTGCATATATACTTTTTTACCTTTATACACACACACACACACACACACACACACATATACACCACACACACACATATATACACACATATGTGTGTATATATATATATATATATGTGTGTGTATATATGTATATATGTGTGTAGGTCTTTGGTAATTCGGGTTTTCTCCCGTGTAAAATTGAAAGTGTCTTGGCAACGTTTCGACGAAGTCCCATTCGTCATCTTCAGGCTGGTGTCTTCGGCTTCCTGCTTCTAGGAGCAATGTGTGATCGCAGCTGTTTCTTCCTTTTAACTGCCAGTGGAGGTATGAACTGATTGGATGGGAGCTTGGCTGTGTTCTGATTGGGTGGAGGTGTGTTCTGATTGGTTAGGGGCTTGGCTGTGCTCTGATTGGATGGGGGGTTGGCTGTGCTCTGATTGGATGGGGGGTTGGCTGTGCTCTGATTGGATGGGGGTGTGCTTTGCTTGGGTGGGGGCCCTGTTGTGCTAGGATTAGTCTGAGTTGCAGGGGAATTTGAGATGGAGAGCTGCATGCTGTAGTTTGGCTTCGCGTTCGTGGTCGTGCCACATCTTCAAGGTGGGTGTCGGTTTGCTTCACGTATGGAATGGAGGGGTTTAAAATGGCCAATGATGCAGCTGTGGTCTGGTTTCTGGTCCGCGGTCGTGCCTCATCATCGGTGCGGGTTTGAGTCTGCTTTTTACGTGGATGTGTGGTGGTGACATCATGTGTGGTCTTCGTGAGTGTGGGTCCAGTGTCGCTCCTTGTGCTAGGGATTCGTCTGTCAATAAGGCTGGGTTTCCAAATGGCTGGTAGGCGGGAGGTATCATCTCGTTTATTCATGCTGTGTGGGCGTTTTTTTATCTCGATGGCTTCTCTGATTATTCTGTTGTTAAAGTGTTCAGTTTTGGCAATAGTTCTGGTATTTTTAAAGTCAATTTTATGTCCTGTGGCTTTGAGGTGTTGGACCAGGGAGGAAGTTGGTTCCTCTTTTCTGACTGAGTTCTTGTGTTCTTCAATGCGTGCGCTTATTCTTCTGTTGGTTTGTCCGATGTATGTGGTGTGGCAGGCGGTGCATGGGATTTCATATACTCCTTGATTTTCTAACTCAATTTTGTCTTTGGGGTTTCTTAGGATGGTAGATATTTTTCGGTTTGTGCAGAATGCTGTCTTGATGTTGTGTTTGTGGAGGATCTTGCTGATTTTGTCTTTGGACATAAAATTGACTTTAAAAATACCAGAACTATTGCCAAAACTGAACACTTTAACAACAGAATAATCAGAGAAGCCATCGAGATAGAAAAACGCCCACACAGCATGAATAAACGAGATGATACCTCCCGCCTACCAGCCAATAAGGCTGGAAACCCAGCCTTATTGACAGACGAATCCCTAGCACAAGGAGCGACACTGGACCCACACTCACGAAGACCACACATGATGTCACCACCACACATCCACGCAAAAAGCAGACTCAAACCCGCACTGATGATGAGGCACGACCGCGGACCAGAAACCAGACCACAGCTGCATCATTGGCCATTTTAAACCCCTCCATTCCATACGTGAAGCAAACTGACACCCACCTTGAAGATGTGGCACGACCACGAACGCGAAGCCAAACTACAGCAATGCAGCTCTCCATCTCAAATTCCCCTGCAACTCAGACTAATCCTAGCACAACAGGGCCCCCACCCAAGCAGAGCACACCCCTATCCAATCAGAGCACAGCCAACACCCCATCCAATCAGAGCACAGCCAACACCCCATCCAATCAGAGCACAGCCAAGCCCCTAACCAATCAGAACACACCCCCACCCAATCAGAACACAGCCAAGCTCCCATCCAATCAGTTCATACCTCCACTGGCAGTTAAAAGGAAGAAACAGCTGCGATCACACATTGCTCCTAGAAGCACGAAGCCGAAGACACCAGCCTGAAGATGACGAATGGGACTTCGTCGAAACGTTGCCAAGACACTTTCAATTTTACACGGGAGAAAACCCGAATTACCAAAGACCTACATACAAACACCCGTGAAAACCTCAGAAAACATATATACATATATATATATGTCTTTGATAACTGCAAAAATACGAATCCCGGGCATATCTGTTCAATAACACAGTCCTCGATCTCCGGGAGAAATATAAACCAGCTGTTTATTGTTAAAAAGTTTAAAACAATAAAAACAACTATTTACAATATTAAAACAACTTAGCTTTCGCTGGTCCCCTGCCAGCGTCCTCAGAGTGAAGTTTTGGGGTGGAGATTACTTTTATAAACCTTGCTAGCCTAATTGCTTACTCATTGACCGTGTGATAGGGCCATCCGTCCTGGCTGACCGTAATTGCCTTAATTGTCCCGCCTCCTCTTTTTTGCACTCCAGTTCTCCAACCTTCCTCCCTCCCATCCTTGTCAATCCCGTCCTTCCTGGCGCTGCTGCCGTTGGCATGCTTTCCAGCCGCTCCCCCGTACTCGTTCTGGGCCTTACATCCAGATCCGGTGTCTTAGATGCCTTTCCATTGCTGCTCCCCTCCTTTCCATCCTGTTTGTCTGCCCGTTGTTCCTGTCTTCCACTGTCTATCCCTATTAGTGCTATTTCCTCCGATTTCCTTCCACGCTTGGATGTGTGTGCGCACAGCCGTATCCCGTCCCTCTGCCTCGTCTGCCTACGATCAGCTGGGCTATCTGCCGGCTCACTCCTGAATTCACCCCCTCTCATCCTTGCAGATCCTATCCTTCCTAATGTTTCTACCGTTGGTGCGTTTGCCAACTGCCTCACCTTCCCCCCCTCCTTCTTATCCCTTTGAACCATCCGCTGTACCTGCCTTCCATTATCTATCCCCCTGGGTCGTATTTCTTCCAATCTTTCTACATGCCTGGGTGTGCGCACGCACAGCCGCATCCTATCCTTCTGCCTCATCTGCCTAAGCTCAGCTGAGCCACCTGCTGCCTCGCCCTCAGTTCCACCCTCTCCCTTCCTTACCGATCTTATCCTTCCTGGTGTCATTGCTCTTGATGCGCCTTCCACCCCTACCCCCATACGCGTTTTGGGTTGTACGGCTAGGTCCGGCATCCTCGATGCCTTCTCATTCCCGCCCCCTTCCTGTTGGTATTGGTCCACCCGTTTGTCTAACTTTCCACCATCTGTCCCTGCTGGCCCTATTTCTTCTAGTTTCCCTTTACGCAAGGGTGTGCACCCGCACAGCTGCGTCCTATTCCTCCACCTCGTCTGCCTTTGGTCACTCCCTCTCATCCTTACCAACCCTAACGCCCCTGTCATTGGTGTATCTCCCAACCGCCCCCCCATGTCCGTTCCGGGCCGCACGTCCAGATCTGGCACCATCGGTGATTCTCCATCGTCGCCCTCCCCCCTTTTGTCCCGCAAACCCATTTGTTCAGTTGGATCATCTCTCCTCTCCTCCTTTTTGCGGACCATGTTGTTTATCTCTGATCGTCGTTCCTCCTCCTCCTTGGTTCCAGCGGCTCGTCGTGGGTCCAATTCCCTTTCCATACGACGATTGCCTTCTTTAATTCTGCCCCTTGCGAACGCCGTCCGCATCCTAGCTTGTTCCTCATATGCTTTTAATGTCTGGTATGCCGGGGGCAATTCTACGTGTCGATTAATTGAGCCCGCATCTGAGAACCAGGCCTCCTTCAGTAGGCGCCCTCCTTTGGAGGTATCCTGGGTAGTCTCTGGTGGACAACCAGAAGTGAATCAATATACCCACGGATATCCATGGAAGAAGGTAGCGCTCCTGAGTGTAGGAATACACACAGGAGCATATCCACCAGAGACTACCCTGACAGACACCCGGATCCACTCAATATACCCCCCCCCCCGAACACACACGCGTACAGCCCTGCTAAGGAAGATCAGACAGACCCCGGAATAGAACCAAAAAAGGGGATAAGAGAAAGTGAGCGAAAACAACCGGCGTATGACAGCAGAAAGAAAGTGATCAAGGCAAAGAAAGGGAAAATAGCAACCTCGAAAGACACCACCGCAGCAAGAGACGCGTGCCCTTTAAGAACAAACCAAATAGAGAAAACAGACGGACCGATGACTAGATCTAGAAGCCGGGCGCAGAGTCGCCCGGCGGTATAAAAAGGACTCCCAGTAATCTCGTATTGTGCTCTGATGATGTCGGCAGTGTTTGCCGACGAAAGCTCAGCTTTAGCTTTTGTATTAAACAGTTTCTGTTTTAATATCATCCGGTGCTCGTACTTATTTTGTTTTTGCCACACACATATATAGTATATATATATATATATATATTATATAGATATTATATATATATATATAATATATATTTGTTTTCTGAGGTTTTAACGTGTTTGTATGTAGGTCTTTGGTAATTCTGGTTTTCTCCCGCGTAAAATTGGAAGTGTCTTGGCGACGTTTCGACGAAGTCCCATTCGTCATCTTCAGGCTGGCGTCTTCGGCTTCGTGCTTCTAGGAGCAATGTGTGATCGCAGCTGTTTCTTCCTTTTAACGTCAAAAGGAACGTTCTTTGTGTTTCTATCTCGATGGCTTCTCTGATTATTCTGTTGTTAAAGTGTTCAGTATGTGTTGGATAGGCAATGGTTGGTCAGATCTAGGATGTGCTTGGGGGGGTTATATTTGTTTTGGATAGCTGTCAAGGCTTCTTTGATTGGCACTTGGGTGAAGAGGGAACCAACTTCTTCACTGGTCCAACACCTTAAAGCCACAGGACATAAAATTGACTTTAGAAATACCAGAACTATCGCCAAAACTGAACACTTTAACAACAGAATAATCAGAGAAGCCATCGAGATAGAAAAACGCCCACACAGCATGAATAAAAGAGATGATACCTCCCGCCTACCAGCCATTTGGAAACCCACCCTTATTGACAAACGAGTCCCTAACACAAAGAATGACACTAGACCCACACTCACGAAAACCACACAGGATGTCACCACCACACATCCATGCAAAAAGCAAACCCAAACCCACACCGATGATGAGGCACGACCACAAACCAGAAACCAGACCACAGCTGCATCATTAGCCATTTCAAACCCCTCCAATCCATACATGAAGCAAACTGACACCCACCTTGATATAGCACGACCACGAACGCGAAGCCAAACAACAGCAATGCAGCTCTCCATCTCAAATCCCGCTGCAACTCAGACTAATCCGAGCACAACAAAGCCCCCACCCAAACAGAACACACCCCCATCCAATCAGAGCACAGCCAACCCCCCATCCAATCAGAGCACAGCCAAGCCCCTCACCAATCAGAACACACCTCCACCCAATCAGAACACAGCCAAGCTCCCACCCAATCAGTTCATACCCCCACTGGCAGTTAAAAGGAAGAAACAGCTGCGAAGAAACAGCTGCGATCACACATTGCTCCTAGAAGCACGAGGCCGAAGACGCCAGCCTGAAGATGATGAATGAGACTTCGTCGAAACGTCGCCAAGACACTTCCAATTTTACGCGGGAGAAAACCCGAATTACCATATATATATATATATATATATATATATGTCTTTGATAACTGCAAAAATACGAATCCCGGGCATATCTGTTCAATAACACAGTCCTCGATCTCCGGGAGAAATATAAACCAGCTGTTTATTGTTAAAAAGTTTAGAACAATAAAAACAACTATTTACAATATTAAAACAACTTAGCTTTCGCTGGTCCTCTGCCAGCGTCCTCAGAGTAAAGTTTTGGGGTGGAAATTACTTTTATAAACCTTGCTAGCCTAACTGCTTACTCATTGACCGTGTGATAGGGCCATCCGTCCTGGCTGACCGTAATTTCCTTAATTGTCCCGCCTCCTCTTTTTTGCACTCCAGTTCTCCAACCTTCCTCCCTCCCATCCTTGTCAATCCCCTCCTTCCTGGCGTTGCCGCCGTTGGCTTGCTTTCCAGCTGCTCCCCCGTACTCGTTCTGGGCCTTACACCCAGATCCGGTGTCTTAGATGCCTTCCCATTGCCGCTCCCCTCCTTTCCATCCCGTTTGTCTGCCCGTTGTTCCTGTCTTCCACTATCTATCCCTATTAGTGCTATTTCCTCCGATTTCCTTCCGCGCTTGGATGTGCGTGCGCACAGCCGTATCCCGTCCCTCTGCCTCGTCTGCCTACGATCAGCTGGGCTATCTGCCGGCTCACTCCTGAATTCACCTCCTCTCATCCTTGCAGATCCTATCCTTCCTAATGTTGCTGCCGTTGGTGCGTTAGCCAACTGCCTCACCTTCCCCCCTCCTTCTTATCCCTTTGAACCATCCGCTGTACCTGCCTTCCATTATCTATCCCCCTGGGTCCTATTCCTTCCAATCTTTCTGCATGCCTGGGTGTGCGCATGCACAGCCGCATCCTATCCTTCTGCCTCATCTGCCTAAGCTCAGCTGAGCCACCTGCTGCCTCGCCCTCAGTTCCACCCTCTCCCTTCCTTACCGATCTTATCCTTCCTGGTGTCATCGCACCTGATGCGCCTTCCACCCCCACCCCCACACGCGTTTTGGGTCGCGCGGCTAGGTCTGGCATCCTCACTGCCCCCCCATTGGCCATTCCGGGCCGCACGTCCAGATATGCTTTTAATGTCTGATATGCCGGGGGCAATTCTACGTGTCGATTAATCGAGCCCGCATCTGAGAACCAGGCCTCCTTCAGTAGGCGCCCTCCTTTGGAGGCATCCTGGGCGATGGCTTTTGCCCCCATGAAGTCAAATGAGTGTCCATTATTCACCATATGCGTCCATATTTGGGCATACTGCTCCTGCCTTTTGACGGCCAATTTGTGTTCATGTACCCTGGTTTTTATCCGTTTGGCCATCTCTCCCATGTAATTACACTGGCAATCCTTGCAGTGCACCCTATAGACCACCGATGATTTTTCCTCCTCTGGCAGTGGTTCCTTAGGGCGCATCGTTTTCATACGGAGTGTTTGGTCGGGTCGGTGGGCCACCCTGATGTTATGCGGCGCTAATATGCGAGCCGTTGCCTCTGACACCCCCTGGACGTAAGGGGGCTAGATGGCTAAGTCAGCGGCTACAGCATCTAGTAGAGGATGGTACAACCACGGTAAAATCGTCGCAGGAGTTCCTACAGAGACTCAAAGCAGTGAGAATACAAGATGATGAGATCATGATTTCATTTGATGTGACGTCGTTGTTCACATCTATCCCACAAGAGCTGGCTGTTTCAACTATAAAAGATCTATTACAGCTAAAGGGATTGCAAAGTCATGGTTCCCTTAAGATGGAAGACGTCATCAAACTGCTGCAGTTGTGTCTGAGAACACATTTCACGTTCCAGGACACGATGTATGAACAAATCAAGGGCACGCCGATGGGGTCTCCCATCTCGGGTGTTATCGCTGAGGCGGTCCTACAGTGCCTGGAGGCTAAGGCAATGGCCGTTTACCACCCAGAAGTTTGGGCCAGATATGTGGACGATACGTTCGCTATCGTTAAACGGACTGAAAAAGCTGCCTTTATGGAAAGATTGAATGCGGTGTTCCCGGACATACAATTTACAGCGGAGGAGGAAGCCAACGGTAGTTTGGCCTTTCTGGACGTATTAGTCACGCGCCAAGCCAACGGCACCCTCCACACAACTGTATACAGGAAAGCGACCCATACCGACAGGATGCTGCATTACACGAGCAACCACCCGGCAGCCCACAAGATCGCATGCATTCGGACGTTATTTGCACGTATAGATACGCATTGCAGTACCAAAAAGGCCAAGCAAGTGGAACGTGCCCATCTCCACCAGGTATGCAGGTGGAACGGCTACCCGGCCAGTTTTGTCCAAAGATATAGTAAGCGCCAGGAACCCCGTAGAGCACCAGAGGACCTAGAGACAATATCCTGGACAACGATACCTTACGTCCAGGGGGTGTCAGAGGCAACGGCTCGCATATTAGCGCCGCATAACATCAGGGTGGCCCACCGACCCAACCAAACACTCCGTATGAAAACGATGCGCCCTAAGGAACCACTGCCAGAGGAGGAAAAATCATCGGTGGTCTATAGGGTGCACTGCAAGGATTGCCAGTGTAATTACACGGGAGAGACGGCCAAACGGATAAAAACCAGGGTACATGAACACAAATTGGCCGTCAAAAGGCAGGAGCAGTATTCCCAAATATGGACGCATATGGTGAATAATGGACACTCATTTGACTTCATGGGGGCAAAAGCCATCGCCCAGGATGCCTCCAAAGGAGGGCGCCTACTGAAGGAGGCCTGGTTCTCAGATGCGGGCTCGATTAATCGACACGTAGAATTGCCCCCGGCATATCAGACATTAAAAGCATATCTGGACGTGCGGCCCGGAATGGCCAATGGGGGGGCAGTGAGGATGCCAGACCTAGCCGCGCGACCCAAAACGCGTGTGGGGGTGGGGGTGGAAGGCGCATCAGGTGCGATGACACCAGGAAGGATAAGATCGGTAAGGAAGGGAGAGGGTGGAACTGAGGGCGAGACAGCAGGTGGCTCAGCTGAGCTTAGGCAGATGAGGCAGAAGGATAGGATGCGGCTGTGCATGCGCACACCCAGGCATGCAGAAAGATTGGAAGGAATAGGACCCAGGGGGATAGATAATGGAAGGCAGGTACAGCGGATGGTTCAAAGGGATAAGAAGGAGGGGGGAAGGTGAGGCAGTTGGCTAACGCACCAACGGCAGCAACATTAGGAAGGATAGGATCTGCAAGGATGAGAGGAGGTGAATTCAGGAGTGAGCCGGCAGATAGCCCAGCTGATCGTAGGCAGACGAGGCAGAGGGACGGGATACAGCTGTGCGCACGCACATCCAAGCGCGGAAGGAAATCGGAGGAAATAGCACTAATAGGGATAGATAGTGGAAGACAGGAACAACGGGCAGACAAACGGGATGGAAAGGAGGGGAGCGGCAATGGGAAGGCATCTAAGACACCGGATCTGGGTGTAAGGCCCAGAACGAGTACGGGGGAGCAGCTGGAAAGCAAGCCAACGGCGGCAACGCCCGGAAGGAGGGGATTGACAAGGATGGGAGGGAGGAAGGTTGGAGAACTGGAGTGCAAAAAAGAGGAGGCGGGACAATTAAGGCAATTACGGTCAGCCAGGACGGATGGCCCTATCACACGGTCAATGAGTAAGCAGTTAGGCTAGCAAGGTTTATAAAAGTAATTTCCACCCCAAAACTTTACTCTGAGGACGCTGGCAGAGGACCAGCGAAAGCTAAGTTGTTTTAATATTGTAAATAGTTGTTTTTATTGTTTTAAACTTTTTAACAATAAACAGCTGGTTTATATTTCTCCCGGAGATCGAGGACTGTGTTATTGAATATATATATATATATATATATATATATATATTTGTTTTCTGAGGTTTTCACGGGTGTTTGTATGTAGGTCTTTGGTAATTCGGGTTTTCTCCCACGTAAAATTGAAAGTGTCTTGGCAACATTTCGATGAAGTCCCATTCGTCATCTTCAGGCTGGTGTCTTCGGCTTCGTGCTTCTAGGAGCAATGGGACTTCGAATGGGACTTCGTCGAAACGTTGCCAAGACACTTTCAATTTTACGCGGGAGAAAACCCGAATTACCAAAGACCTACATATATATATATATATATATATACACACACACATACATACCTATAATAAAGGTAAAAAAGGATATATGCAGTGTTATCTTCATTTTAGATATCAAAAGGGTTTTGCGGCTCCCAGTATTTTGTTTTCGGTGGGAAACGGGTCCAAGTGGCTCTTTGAGTGTTTTGGGTTGCCTACCCCTGCCCTATACTATACCTGTACATTTGGTTTTTCTTGCCTAAATGTAGAACCTTACTTTTTTCACCATTGAATTTCATTTTGTTAGATAGCGCCCAGTGTTCAAGTCTGTCCAGATCCTCCTGTATCTTTTTTTTTTTTTTCCATAACAAGTTTTATTAGTTTTTGTTTGTTTTACAGCCAAGTGCTTGTAACACATCGTGGAGATAGGGCACTCCATAGAACACAACAAAAAATACAGTCATACATATACAATTTAAACTACTACTTTAAAAGTTCCCTCTCATGGTATACAATTCGAGCATTCCTAAAATATAAATTGTTTCTCACCTCTATCTATTATTCCAATTTCAATTTATGCTTCTCAATCAAATTATATCTCTTATTCTATTTCACATACATATTATGTAAATAAACATGAATTTATATATTTTAAAACTATTGCATTAGACATAATAATATAATAACATTATAATAATAATAATAGGACAATAATTATTTCTATCATAAACAAGTAATATAACTATTATATCTTAATATTTCTCAACTATATTCTATTTCATATATTCTATCCAATATTTTCATAGATCAGTCCACGTCCCTAAAAGATTCCTCAATTGTTTCAATTTAATCCATTTAATACCTCACTAATTACCATTCAATTCTTATAAATAAAAATATCAATAATATTTCAGTCTCAGTCTCAATCTAACTCCTTTAATTATAAATTTTCCAATTTTTCTTATTGCCATTCCAAATCATAATCAAATCCATAATTTAAATCTAGTGTTGACTCATACCAAAGTAACTTTAAAGATCTCAAAAATATTAGTTCAATCAACGTCCAGAAGCCCTTTTTACCCATCAAATAAAATTTTAACTCTTATTTTTAAATCTAATTCTAGCTTTCTTTTTGTGCCAGGTAGGTTTCCACAACAGGGCCTCTAAATCCTCCCATCTTAGTAACTGGCTAAAGGCCTTTTCCCACCATTGAGTCCAATCATATTCTTTGATTGTTGTCTGTACTGTCATGTTGTCAACGTTTTTTGTGCCTCGTATTTGGAAGTCCAATCCTGTTGCTTTTAAAGTTGTAAATGTTTTAGTTGAGTTCTGCCTTTGATCATCAAAGAAATCCATCATGTAGGATGTGTCCTCTTCCTCTTCAATAAATTCAGTAGATTCAATAGATTGTAAATGTATTCCATCCATCTCATTAAGTTGTAGATCTGATTGTGTATCAGTCAATCAAAGGTTGAGCTTCAATTTTTAATTCTGAGTCCTCCTTGAAACTAAGCGATCTAATATGTTCTTTAAGTTCCAGTCTCGTTTCCAAGATTTTTTCTAAAATAAGTCCATAATTAATCTGTGAGTAGGATTCCATCTTCTTCTTCTTTTTTTTTAAAGAAGTTCAGCTTAAAGAATAGATTGCAGCGTTATAAAATATAAAATGCAGACAGAGATATATTTCCAAAGAAAGATAGAGAAAAAAAAAACCAATAGTCAAGTCCAGCACAGAGATAAAAACTGGCAGTCAGTTGTTATGTTGTAATCCAGTCTGGGCATCACGCCAAAATCAGGAAGTGGGAGTTCAAATGGAGCAAGTTACATTGTATCAGTCAAAGTTTCTGGGCTTCATGCCAAGTCCCAGGATGCATTGTATCCAAAAGAATCTACATAAGTCCGCCCAGAGAGCAAAAAGTTTTTTAGGCAGTACTGTTCAGGAGGGGGGGGAGAAAAAAAGAACATTCCACCCCCTCCCTAAGGATTTTCACCTAAACTGAAGATAAACAAGCCAAAAGAGAAAGTCACAATAACCCAGATGCTCGAGTTCCAACTGCTTATGTAGACAAAATAAAATAGTAAAAAAAACAATAATTGTTTTTCCAAAGCCCGTTTTCCCCAGTAATCAAACGCTGCTTTCTCAAAATAGGGAAATAGTTCTTAAAGCTGTTAGCAGGGAAAAAGGTAAATTAACAAGAGGGAAGGAAAGGTCTCACCCGGATCTTCCACGGTGGTTCTTTTCGCTTAGATGTTGCTGTGACTTTCGGCTGGAGCAGCTGAGTGATCAGCCATGTTACTGGCCGATCTTTTCCCCGTCGGCCCAAAGGTGGTTTTCTCGGACCGCAGAGGGAGCTGCCGCTCCCTCCGCGATCAACGAGTGCCCTCCTCTACGGTGGTCGCCCCTACAGGGCGACTTTCGACCCTATCCAGGGTCTACCGGCGGGGGGAAACCGGACGGCCAAGAGAACGAGTTCTCTGCACGTCCGCGGGTGCTGCGACCGGAACCGGAAGTCTGATCCTCCTGTATCTTAAGCCTGTCTTCTGGAGTGTTGGCTATTCCTGCCAGCTTGGTGTCGTCTGCAAATTTGATGAGTTCCCCATCTATCCCCTCGTCCAGGGGAACTCCTTGCCTCCAGACAGTGGAACTCCTTGCCTCCAGAAGTTGTGAATGCTCCAACACTGGAAGTTTTTAAGAAGAGACAGGACAGACATTTGTCTGGAATGGTATAGAATTTCCTTCCTGAGCAGGGGGTTGGACTAGATGACCTCCAAGGTATCTTCCAACTTTATTAGTATTATTATTATAAGAGACTGGGAGCCGTTTGTAGACTTTCTGCATGTTGAATACAATAACAGATGGTTAACAGAGGGCTTTAAAGTCTAGTTTTACTTTTGGGGTTACCTGTTGACTGCTTTTTTTTATATAACGAACAGATGGTAGGTCGATTTGACTTATAAATAAATTTCCACATCAGGGACATCTTTTTATGTAATATAGTATTTTTATTAAATATAGATGGGAAAGTTTATAATTACTTGTAGATCTGTTATCCATAAGAAAGGCTGAGCGCAAAAGAATTGAGGCCTTTGAACTTGGACTGCAAGGCGATCAAACCGGTCAGTCCTAGAGGAGATCAACCCTGACTGCTCTTTAGAAGGCCAGATTCTGAAGTTGAAACTCAAGTACTTTGGCCACCTAATGAGAAGGAAGGACCCACTGGAGAAGAGCCTAATGCTGGGAAAGATTGAGGGCAATAGAAGAAGGGGATGACAGAGAATGAGGTGGCTGGATGGAGTCACTGAAGCAGTAGGCGTGAGCTTAAATGGACTCCAGAAGATGGTAGAGGACAGGAAGGCCTGGAGGAATGTTGTCCATGGGGTCGCGATGGGTCGGACACGACTTCGCAACTAACAACAACAGATCTGTTATGTAAGGGTAGGAGAATGTACCAGATATTTTTGATATATTTTTCAGCATTCATCCAGGGCAGATATTTTATGTTTAATGTCAGTGTTAATGATATATTCATTATTTGTTATTTTTCGTACACATTTTTTTTATTGTTAGTGTTTGAAGATGTTAGTTTCTTTTTTATTTTTTTCTTTATTTTGTATTTTAACTTTGTAACTAAAATAAAAATTTGTAACTAAAAATATTAGGCACTTGATTTCTCTATGTCGCTAAGTTCATCTGGCAAGATGAACATCAGACACATGGAGAGGCAAACATACTGGGTGAAACTAGACCTTAAATGCAACTTAAGTGAATATAAATTTAATTAAAATTAAATCTAATTAATAAGATTACTCTGCAAACATGTATTTAATCATTCCTCCTTTGGTCACATTTATTATTACAACTGGAGATCACCATCTGTAAGGCTTGGGGGGCGGGGGTTGTTATGATGTGGCTCAGGAGTCTCAGGTTGAACACTTCAGTCCAAAGTGCTAATATGGCTTATTCTGAACCCTTTTGCAAAAAAAAAAAAAAGCAGATTTAGCCTATCTTATTTGCTTACACCGATGAGGTAATTATATCCTTCTAAAAAGGCTCTGAATTGAGCTCCTTCTTGAATTAACTGGGAGGTATTATTTTTCTTAATGAAGGTTCTCAAGGAACTGGCAGATGTGATCTCAGAACCACTGAACTATATTTTTCAAAGATCCTGGAGCACTGGGGAACTACCAGAGGACTGGAAAAGAGCTGATGTTGTTCCCATCTTCAAAAAAGGGAAAAAAATAGATCCAGGAAACCACAGACCTATCAGCCTGACCTCAATACCTGGGAAGATTCTGGAAAAGATAATCAAACAAGGAATCAGCTTACTAAAAGCCAACATGGGTTTGTCAAAAACAGATCATGCCAGACAAATCTTATTGGATTCTTTGACCAAGTGACAAAATTAGTGGATCAGAGGAATGCTGTGGATATAATTTACTTGGACTTCAGTAAGGCATTTGATAAAGTAGATCACAACCTACTACTTGATAAAATAGAAAAATGGATGGATAGATGGATTCGTAGCTGGCTGACCGGCTGTACTCAGCGTGTGGTCCTCAATGGAACAGCATCTACATGGAGGGAAGTGTGTAGTGGGGTGCCCCAGGGCTCTGTTCTGGGCCCAGTGCTTTTCAACATCTTCATCAATGATTTGGACGAGGGGATAGATGGGGAACTCATCAGATTTGCAGACGACACCAAGCTGGCAGGAATAGCCAACACTCCAGAAGATAGGCTTAAGATACAGGAGGATCTGGACAGACTTGAACACTGGGCGCTATCCAACAAATTCAGTGGTGAAAAAAGTAAGGTTCTACATTTAGGCAAGAAAAACCAAATGTACAGGTATAGTATAGGGGGTACCTTGCTCAACAGTAGTAACTGCGAGAGGGATCTCGGAGTCCTAGTGGACAATCACTTAAATATGAGCCAGCAGTGTGCTGCAGCTGCCCAAAAAGCCAACACAGTGCTAGGCTGCATTAACAGAGGGATAGAATCAAGATCACGTGAAGTATTAATACCACTTTACAATGCCTTGGTAAGGCCACACTTGGAATACTGCATCCAGTTTTGGTCACCACGATGTAAAAAAGATGTTGAGACTCTAGAAAGAGTACAGAGAAGAGCAACAAAGATGATTAGGGGACTGGAGGCTAAAGCATATAAGGAACGGTTGCTGGAATTGGGTATGTCTAGTTTAATGAAGAGAAGGACGAGGGGGGACATGATAGCAGTGTTCCAATATCTCAGGCTGCTACAAAGAAGAGGGAGTCAAGCTATTCTCCAAAGCACCTGAAGGCAGACAGCAGCAACGGATGGAAACTAATCAAGGAGAGAAGCAACTAGACTAAGGAGAACTTCCTGACAGTTAGAACAATTAACCAGTGGAAGACCCGCCTCCAGAAGCGGTGAATGCTCCAACACTGGAAGTTTTTAAAAGAGACTGGACAGCCATTTGTCCAAAATGGTATAGGGTCTCCTGCCTGAGCAGGGGGTTGGACTAGATGACCTCCATGGTACCTTCCAACTTTATTATTATTATTATTATTATTATTATTATATTATTATATTATTATATATTATTATATATTATTATTATTATTGTTGTTGTTGTTGTTGTTGTTGTTGTTGTTGTTGTTGTTGTTGTTGTTGTTGTTGTTGTTGTTGTTGTTGTTGTTGTTGTTACTGTTCCTTGTGACTCCAGCTTGCCCCACCTTGTCCCCAAATACCTTCATTTTCATCAGAGCTGCAATGGGTGCCAAGGGGGCAGCAATGGTGGCCATCAGCACAAGGATAGCCTGGAGGTGAGAGATGAAAGAGAGGCAAATGCCCCAAAGCATTCAGAACAGCAAGTGGAGCAGAAGATAGAATTTCCAATAAATCCGACAACACAACCATCCGTGCAGATTCAGATTTGTAAATTTAACCCCTAAGAAGAAGCTCTGCATCTCAGTGGAGGCTGTAAAACTGGAATATCAAAACCTCTTAAGGTCAACTTCTCAAAAAGATCTGCCAGTTACAAAGTCTGACTGTGAACTAACTGCAGAGATATAATGGACACATGACTATAGCTTTTTGCTAGGACTGCAAGCAATATATGCCTCCAAATTCTAGAACCACAACCCACGTGATTTTCTTAGACAACACATTTCTTTAAGAGCCTTTCCATACCTGACACCTCCCAAATGTGTTGGAACTATAATTCGCAGAATTCCCAATATGGCCACACACTATGGGAATTCTGGGAAGTCACATATAAGATTATTACACTTGAATAAGACACTAACAACAACACGATATTGTAATGTCTTGGTGTGAGATACACCATAAATGTACATGTTGTAATTTTCCATTTCTGCTTAAGGCAGACATGTCAAACACAAGGCCCCCTGGGCTGTCCCAGAAATGGCAAGGGACCAGCCCCCACTGCCCCAGCCCTGGCCCACCCCAACCTGGCTGGGCATCCCCAGGCGAGTTTGCTCTCTCGCCTGCCTGCACACCACCTCCCTGATGCAGCATGCATGTGTGTGTGTGTATTTTTGACTAATTTCCAAATATTTTAAATTTAATGACCAAAATTTCCCTTATCTCAACTTCTCCCTTTGACCCTCTAATTAGTAATATAAAATCCCCTCTAATAAATCAAAATCCCAATCTTCTTCAGCCTTATTCTGGCTTTCTTTCTTTGCCAACTAGCATTCCATGTCAACTCTTTTAAATCATCAAACAGATCTCCCTCTATTATTATATATATTGTTTGGAATAAGAGAGACCATTTAGTTGCCATTTTTTGGGGGAAGGGCTAGCCCACGGGTCGGCAACCCGTGGCTCCGGAGCCGCATGCGGCTCTTTCAGCCGTCTCCTGCGGCTCCCTGTCCTCCGCTGCCATGTGCAGTCCGAAAAAAAAAAGTGGGATAAAAAAAGTTCAACCAATGAATTCATACTTCTCACAAAAAAAAAAATTCACAAAGTTTGAATTGATTGGTTGAACTTTTTGGTTTGTGGGACTACCCACAAACCTCTTTCCTTCTTCAGACCGCACGTGGCAGCAGCGGTGGAAGAGCCGGGAGGACGGCTGGAAAGGTGTCCCTTTGCCATCCTCCAAAGGCAAAACCTGGGTAAGGAGCCGCGGGTGGGGGTGGCGAGTCTTGAGGTGCCTCTTCCCTGCCCGCCGGGTCTCCCCTCGCCCTTTTCCGCTGCCGCCTCTGCTAGCCCTGAGGGGGGGTCACCGGGGGTCTCGGAAACTTCCCCTCTCGGCCCGCGCCTTTCGGCCGTCTCGGCCTCTTTTGAGATTCCCCCGCGGCGACTGCCCGGCCCTTTTCCCACCTGCTGTGTGGCGTCCCTTCGCCGTCCTCCTGTCGCCGCCGCTGCTGCCGCCACCCGCGCTGAGCGGAGGCGGCGGCGACCGGGCAGCCGCGCCCCTTTGCCGTCCTCATGTCGCCGCTGCTGCTGCCGGTGGTACTAAGCGGGAAGGGAGAGGTGGCGGCGACCGGGCAGCCGCGCCCCTTCACCATCCTCCCGCCGCCGCCGCTGCTGCCGGTGGTGCTAAGTGGGACGGGAGAGGCGGTGGCGACCGGGCAGCCACGCCCCTTCGCCGTCCTCCCGCCGCCGCTGCTGCTGCCGGTGGTGCTAAGCAGGAAGGGAGAGGTGGCGGCGACCGGGCAGCCGCGCCTCTTCGCCGTCCTCCCGCCGCTGCTGCTGCTGCCGGTGGTGCTAAGCGGGACGGGAGAGGCGGCGGCGACCGGGCAGCCGTGCCCCTTCGCCGTCCTCATGTCGCCGCCGCCACCCGCGCTGAGCGGGGCTGGAGAGGCGGCGGCGACCGGGCAGCCGCGCTTCTTCGCCGTCGTCCCGCTGCTGCCGGTGGTGCTAAGCGGGACGGGAGAGGCGGCGGCGACCGGGAAGCCACGCCCCTTCGCCGTCCTCATGTCGCCGCCGCCACCTACGCTGAGCGGAGGCGGCGGTGACCGGGCAGCCACGCCCCTTTGCCGTCCTCCCACCGCCGCCGCTGCTGCCGGTGGTGCTAAGCGGGAAGGGAGAGGTGGCGGCGACCGGGCAGCTGCGCCCCTTCACCGTCCTCCCGCCGCCGCCGCTGCTGCCGGTGGTGCTAAGCGGGACGGGAGAGGTGGCGGCGACCGGGCAGCCGCGCCTCTTCGCCGTCCTCCTGTCGCCGCCGCTGCTGCCGCCACCCGCACTGAGCGGAGGCGGTGGTGACCGGGCAGCCACGCCCCTTCGCCGTCCTCCCACCGCCGCCGCTGCTGCCGGTGGTGCTAAGCGGGAAGGGAGAGGTGGCGGCGACCGGGCAGCCGCGCCCCTTCGCCGTCCTCCCGCCGCCGCTGCTGCTGCCGGTGGTGCTAAGCGGGATGGGAGAGGCGGCGGCGACCAGGCAGCTGCGCCCCTTCGCCGTCCTCATGCCGCCGCCACCCGCGCTGAGTGGGGCCGGAGAGGCGGCGGCGACCGGGCAGCCGCGCCCCTTCGCCGTCCTCCCGCCGCCGCTGCAGCTGCCGGTGGTGCTAAGCGGGATGGGAGAGGCGGCGGCGACCGGGCAGCTGCGCCCCTTCACCGTCCTCATGCCGCCGCCACCCGCGCTGAGTGGGGCCGGAGAGGCGGCGGCGACCGGGCAGCCGCGCCTCTTCGCCGTCCTCCCGCCACCGCCGCTGCTGCTGCCGGTGGTGCTAAGCGGGACGGGAGAGGTGGCGGCGACCGGGCAGCCGCGCCTCTTCGCCGTCCTTTCGCTGCTGCCGGTGGTGCTAAGCGGGACGGGAGAGGCGGTGGCGACCGGGCAGCCACGCCCCTTCGCCGTCCTCCCGCCGCCGCTGCTGCTGCCGGTGGTGCTAAGCAGGAAGGGAGAGGTGGCGGCGACCGGGCAGCCGCGCCCCTTGCCGTCCTCCCCGCCGACTGCTGCCTGCTGCCGGTGGGTGCTAAGAGGTAAGGAGAGGCGGCGGCGACAAGGCAGCCGTGCCCCTTCGCCGTCCTCCTGCGCGCCGCTTGCTGCCGCCACCGCGCTGAGCGGAGGCGGGGTGAACGGGCGCCAGGCCCCTTCACCGTCCTCCCAACGCCGCGCTGCTGCCGGGGTGCTAAGCGGGAAGGGGAGAGGTGCGGCGCCGGGCATCCGCCGCCCCTTCGCCGTCCTCCCGCCGCCGTGCTGCTGCGGTGGTGCTAAGCGGGATGGGAGAGGCGGCGGCGACCGGGCAGCCGCGCCCCTTCGCCGTCCTCATGCCGCCGCCACCCACGCTGAGTGGGGCCGGAGAGGCGGCGGCGACCGGGCAGCCGCGCCTCTTCGCCGTCCTCCCGCCACCGCCGCTGCTGCCGGTGGTGCTAAGCGGGAAGGGAGAGGTGGCGGCGACCGGGCATCCGCGCCCCTTCGCCGTCCTCCCGCCGCCGCTGCTGCTGCCGGTGGTGCTAAGCGGGACGGGAGAGGTGGCGGCGACCGGGCAGCCGCGCCTCTTCGCCGTCCTCCCGCTGCTGCCGGTGGTGCTAAGTGGGACGGGAGAGGCGGTGGCGACCGGGCAGCCACGCCCCTTCGCCGTCCTCATGTCGCCGCCGCCACCCGCGCTGAGTGGGGCCGGAGAGGCGGCGGCGACTGGGCAGCCGCGCCTCTTCGCCGTCCTCCCGCTGCTGCCGGTGGTGCTAAGCGGGACGGGAGAGGCGGCGGCGACCGGGCAGCCACGCCCCTTCGCCGTCCTCATGTCGCCGCTGCCACCCGCGCTGAGCGGAGGCGGCGGTGACTGGGCAGCCGCGCCCCTTCGCCATCCTCATGCCGCCGCCACCCGCGCTGAGTGGAGAGGTGGCGGCGACTGGGCAGCCACGCCCCTTTGCCGTCCTCATGTCGCCGCTGCTGCTGCCGGTGGTGCTAAGCGGGAAGGGAGAGGTGGCGGCGACCGGGCAGCCGCGCCCCTTCACCGTCCTCCCGCCGCCGCCGCTGCTGCCGGTGGTGCTAAGCGGGATGGGAGAGGTGGCGGCGACCGGGCAGCCGCGCCTCTTCACCGTCCTCCCGCCGCCGCCGCTGCTGCCGGTGGTGCTAAGCGGGATGGGAGAGGTGGCGGCGACCGGGCAGCCGCGCCTCTTCGCCGTCCTCCCGCTGCTGCCGGTGGTGCTAAGCGGGACGGGAGAGGCGGCGGCGAACGGGCAGCCACGCCCCTTCGCCGTCCTCATGTCGCCGCTGCCACCCGCGCTGAGCGGAGGCGGCGGTGACTGGGCAGCCGCGCCCCTTCGACATCCTCATGCCGCCGCCACCCGCGCTGAGTGGAGAGGTGGCGGCGACCGGGCAGCCACGCCCCTTTGCCGTCCTCATGTCGCCGCTGCTGCTGCCGGTGGTGCTAAGCGGGAAGGGAGAGGCGGCGGCGGCCGGGCAGCCGCGCCCCTTCACCGTCCTCCCGCCGCCGCCGCTGCTGCCGGTGGTGCTAAGTGGGATGGGAGAGGAGGCGGCGACCGGGCAGCCGCGCCTCTTCGCCATCCTCCCGCCGCTGCTGCTGCTGCCGGTGGTGCTAAGCGGGACGGGAGAGGCGGCGGCGACCGGGCAGCCGTGCCCCTTCGCCGTCCTCATGTCGCCGCCGCCACCCGCGCTGAGCGGGGCTGGAGAGGCGGCGGCGACCGGGCAGCCGCGCCTCTTCGCCGTCCTCCCGCCACCGCCGCTGCTGCTGCCGGTGGTGCTAAGTGGGACGGGAGAGGTGGCGGCGACCGGGCAGCCGCGCCTCTTCGCCGTCCTCCCGATGCTGCCGGTGGTGCTAAGCGGGACGGGAGAGGCGGCGGCGACCGGGCAGCCACGCCCCTTCGCCGTCCTCATGTCGCCGCCGCCACCCGCGCTGAGTGGAGAGGTGGCGGCGACCGGGCAGCCACGCCCCTTTGCCGTCCTCATGTCGCCGCTGCTGCTGCCGGTGGTGCTAAGCGGGAAGGGAGAGGTGGCGGCGGCCGGGCAGCCGCGCCCCTTCACCGTCCTCCCGCCGCCGCCGCTGCTGCCGGTGTGCTAGTAGTATGGGAGAGGTGTCGGTGACCCGGGCAGCCACTCCCCTTTGCCGTCCTCCCACCCGGCCGCCTCTCTGCTGCTGCCGTGGGTGCTAAGCGGACGGGAGAGGTGGCGGCTACCCGGGCGCCGCGCCCCTTCGCCGTCCTCCCCGCCGCCGCTGGCTGCTGCCGGTGGTGCTAAGTGCGTGGAAGGGAGAGGTGGCGGCGACCGGGCAGTCCGGCCCCTTCGCCGTCCTCCCGCCTCTGCTGCTGCTGCCGGTGGTGCTAGTCGGGACGTGAGAGGTGCCGGCGACCCCGGACAGCCGCGCCTCTTCGCCGTCCTCCGCCCGCCACCGCCGCTTCTGCTGCACCGGTGGTGCTAACGTGGGGAACGAGTGAGAGGTGGCGGCGACCGTGCCAGCCGCGCCGCTTTCGCCGTGCCTCCCGATGCTGCCGGTGGTGCTAAGCGGTAACGGGAGAGGCGGCGGCGACCGGGCAGCCGACGCCCCTAATCGCCTCCTCATGTCGCCAGCCGTCCACCACGCGCTGATGGAGAGGTGGCGGCGACCGTGCAGGCCACGCCCCTTTGCCGTCCTCATGTCCGCCGCTAGCTGCCTGCCGGTGGTGCTAAGCGTGAGGGAGAGGTTGCGGCTGCCGGGCATCCGCGTCCCCTTCCCGTCCTCCCGCCGCCGCCGCTGCTGCCGGTGGTGCTAAGTGGGATGGGGAGAGGTGGCGGTGACCGTAGCCGCCACGCCATTTTGCCGTCCTCGCCACCGACCCGCCGCCGCTGCTGCCGGTGGTTCTGAGCGGGCGGGAGAGGTGGCCGGCTACCGGTACCTCCAGCCCCTTCGCCTTCTCCCGCCGCCGCTGCGCTGCGGTGTGCTAATGTCGGGAAGGGAGAGGTGTGGTCGACCGGGCAGCCGCGCCTCTTCGCCGTCCTCCCGCCACCGCCGCTGCTGCTGCCGGTGGTGCTAAGCGGGACGGGAGAGGTGGCGGCGACCAGGCAGCCGCGCCCCTTCGCCGTCCTCCTGTCGCCGCCGCTGCTGCCGCCACCCGCGCTGAGCGGAGGCGGCGGTGACCGGGCAGCCACGCCCCTTCGCCGTCCTCATGTCGCCGCTGCTGCTGCCGGTGGTACTAAGTGGGAAGGGAGAGGTGGCGGCGACCGGGCAGCCGCGCCCCTTCACAGTCCTCCCGCCGCCGCCGCTGCTGCCGGTGGTGCTAAGTGGGATGGGAGAGGTGGCGGCGACCGGGCAGCCGCGCCTCTTCGCCGTCCTCCCGCCGCTGCTGCTGCTGCCGGTGGTGCTAAGCGGGACGGGAAGAGGCGGCGGCGACCGGGCGGCCGTGCCCCTTCGCCGTCTTCATGTCGCCGCCGCCACCCGCGCTGAGCGGGGCTGGAGAGGCGGCGGCGACCGGGCAGCCGCGCCTCTTCGCCGTCCTCCCGCTGCTGCCGGTGGTGCTAAGCGGGACGGGAGAGGCGGCGGCGACCGGGAAGCCACGCCCCTTCGCCGTCCTCATGTCACCGCCGCCACCTACGCTGAGCGGAGGCGGCGGTGACCGGGCAGCCACGCCCCTTTGCCGTCCTCCCACCGCCGCCGCTGCTGCCGGTGGTGCTAAGCGGGAAGGGAGAGGTGGCGGCGACCGGGCAGTCGCGCCCCTTCACCGTCCTCCCGCCGCCGCCGCTGCTGCCGGTGGTGCTAAGCGGGACGGGAGAGGTGGCGGCGACCGGGCAGCCGCGCCTCTTCGCCGTCCTCCCGCTGCTGCCGGTGGTGCTAAGCGGGACGGGAGAGGCGGTGGCGACCGGGCAGCCACGCCCCTTCGCCGTCCTCCCGCCGCCGCCGCTGCTGCCGGTGGTGCTAAGCGGGAAGGGAGAGGTGGCGGCGACCGGGCAGCCGCGCCCCTTCGCCGTCCTCCCGCCGCCGCTGCTGCTGCCGGTGGTGCTAAGCGGGAAGGGAGAGGCGGCGGCGACCAGGCAGCCGTGCCCCTTCGCCGTCCTCCTGTTGCCGCCGCTGCTGCCGCCACCCGCACTGAGCGGAGGCGGCGGTGACCGGGCAGCCGCGCCCCTTCGCCGTCCTCCCGCCGCCGCTGCTGCTGCCGGTGGTGCTAAGCGGGAAGGGAGAGGCGGCGGCGACCAGGCAGCCGTGCCCCTTCGCCGTCCTCCTGTCGCCGCCGCTGCTGCCGCCACCCGGGCTGAGCGGAGGCGGCGGTGACCGGGCAGCCACGCCCCTTCGCCGTCCTCCCACCGCCGCCGCTGCTGCCGGTGGTGCTAAGCGGGAAGGGAGAGGTGGCGGCGACCGGGCAGCCGCGCCCCTTCGCCGTCCTCCCGCCGCCGCTGCTGCTGCCGGTGGTGCTAAGCGGGATGGGAGAGGCGGCGGCGACCGGGCAGCCGCGCCCCTTCGCCGTCCTCATGCCGCCGCCACCCGCGCTGAGTGGGGCCGGAGAGGCGGCGGCGACCGGGCAGCCGCGCCTCTTCGCCGTCCTCCCGCCACCGCCGCTGCTGCTGCCGGTGGTGCTAAGCGGGACGGGAGAGGTGGCGGCGACCAGGCAGCCGCGCCCCTTCGCCGTCCTCCTGTCGCCGCCGCTGCTGCCGCCACCCGCGCTGAGCGGAGGCGGCGGTGACCGGGCAGCCACGCCCCTTCGCCGTCCTCATGTCGCCGCTGCTGCTGCCGGTGGTACTAAGTGGGAAGGGAGAGGTGGCGGCGACCGGGCAGCCGCGCCCCTTCACAGTCCTCCCGCCGCCGCCGCTGCTGCCGGTGGTGCTAAGTGGGATGGGAGAGGTGGCGGCGACCGGGCAGCCGCGCCTCTTCGCCGTCCTCCCGCCGCTGCTGCTGCTGCCGGTGGTGCTAAGCGGGACGGGAAGAGGCGGCGGCGACCGGGCGGCCGTGCCCCTTCGCCGTCTTCATGTCGCCGCCGCCACCCGCGCTGAGCGGGGCTGGAGAGGCGGCGGCGACCGGGCAGCCGCGCCTCTTCGCCGTCCTCCCGCTGCTGCCGGTGGTGCTAAGCGGGACGGGAGAGGCGGCGGCGACCGGGAAGCCACGCCCCTTCGCCGTCCTCATGTCACCGCCGCCACCTACGCTGAGCGGAGGCGGCGGTGACCGGGCAGCCACGCCCCTTTGCCGTCCTCCCACCGCCGCCGCTGCTGCCGGTGGTGCTAAGCGGGAAGGGAGAGGTGGCGGCGACCGGGCAGTCGCGCCCCTTCACCGTCCTCCCGCCGCCGCCGCTGCTGCCGGTGGTGCTAAGCGGGACGGGAGAGGTGGCGGCGACCGGGCAGCCGCGCCTCTTCGCCGTCCTCCCGCTGCTGCCGGTGGTGCTAAGCGGGACGGGAGAGGCGGTGGCGACCGGGCAGCCACGCCCCTTCGCCGTCCTCCCGCCGCCGCCGCTGCTGCCGGTGGTGCTAAGCGGGAAGGGAGAGGTGGCGGCGACCGGGCAGCCGCGCCCCTTCGCCGTCCTCCCGCCGCCGCTGCTGCTGCCGGTGGTGCTAAGCGGGAAGGGAGAGGCGGCGGCGACCAGGCAGCCGTGCCCCTTCGCCGTCCTCCTGTTGCCGCCGCTGCTGCCGCCACCCGCACTGAGCGGAGGCGGCGGTGACCGGGCAGCCGCGCCCCTTCGCCGTCCTCCCGCCGCCGCTGCTGCTGCCGGTGGTGCTAAGCGGGAAGGGAGAGGCGGCGGCGACCAGGCAGCCGTGCCCCTTCGCCGTCCTCCTGTCGCCGCCGCTGCTGCCGCCACCCGCGCTGAGCGGAGGCGGCGGTGACCGGGCAGCCACGCCCCTTCGCCGTCCTCCCACCGCCGCCGCTGCTGCCGGTGGTGCTAAGCGGGAAGGGAGAGGTGGCGGCGACCGGGCAGCCGCGCCCCTTCGCCGTCCTCCTGCCGCCGCTGCTGCTGCCGGTGGTGCTAAGCGGGATGGGAGAGGCGGCGGCGACCGGGCAGCCGCGCCCCTTCGCCGTCCTCATGCCGCCGCCACCCGCGCTGAGTGGGGCCGGAGAGGCGGCGGCGACCGGGCAGCCGCGCCTCTTCGCCGTCCTCCCGCCACCGCCGCTGCTGCTGCCGGTGGTGCTAAGCGGGACGGGAGAGGTGGCGGCGACCGGGCAGCCGCGCCTCTTCGCCGTCCTCCCGCTGCTGCCGGTGGTGCTAAGAGGGACGGGAGAGGCGGTGGCGACCGGGCAGCCACGCCCCTTCGCCGTCCTCATGTCGCCGCCGCCACCCGCGCTGAGTGGGGCCGGAGAGGCGGCGGCGACTGGGCAGCCGCGCCTCTTCACCGTCCTCCCGCTGCTGCCGGTGGTGCTAAGCGGGACGGGAGAGGCGGCGGCGACCGGGCAGCCGCGCCTCTTCGCCGTCCTCCCGCCGCCGCTGCTGCTGCCGGTGGTGCTAAGCGGGAAGGGAGAGGTGGCGGCTACCGGGCAGCCGCGCCCCTTCGCCGTCCTCCCGCCGCCGCTGCTGCTGCCGGTGGTGCTAAGCGGGAAGGGAGAGGTGGCGGCGACCGGGCAGCCGCGCCCTTTCGCCGTCCTCCCGCCGCTGCTGCTGCTGCCGGTGGTGCTAAGCGGGACGGGAGAGGCGGCGGCGACCGGGCAGCCGCGCCCCTTCGCCGTCCTCCCGCCACCGCCGCTGCTGCTGCCGGTGGTGCTAAGCGGGA
This sequence comes from Azemiops feae, assembly GCA_023970755.1. NCBI lineage: Eukaryota > Metazoa > Chordata > Lepidosauria > Squamata > Viperidae > Azemiops > Azemiops feae. The sequence continues at coordinate 160,963 of JALGBA010000726.1, read as the reverse complement.
CGGGAGAGGTGGCGGCGACCGGGCAGCCGCGCCTCTTCGCCGTCCTCCCGCTGCTGCCGGTGGTGCTAAGTGGGACGGGAGAGGCGGTGGCGACCGGGCAGCCACGCCCCTTCGCCGTCCTCATGTCGCCGCCGCCACCCGCGCTGAGTGGGGCCGGAGAGGCGGCGGCGACCGGGAAGCCGCGCCCCTTCGCCGTCCTCCCGCCGCCGCTGCTGCTGCCGGTGGTGCTAAGCGGGACGGGAGAGGCGGCGGCGACCGGGCAGCCGTGCCCCTTCACCGTCCTCATGTCGCTGCCGCCGCCCGCGCTAAGCGGGGCAGGAGAAGTGGCGGCGACCGGGCAGCCGCGCCTCTTCGCTATCCTCCCGCCGCCGCTACTGCTGCCGGTGGTGCTAAGCGGGAAGGGAGAGGCGGCGGCGACCAGGCAGCCGCGCCCCTTCGCCGTCCTCCTGTCGCCGCTGCTGCTGCCGCCACCCGCGCTGAGCAGAGGCGGCGGTGACCGGGCAGCCACGCCCCTTCGCCGTCCTCCCACCGCCACCGCTGCTGCCGGTGGTGCTAAGCGGGAAGGGAGAGGCGGCGGCGACCAGGCAGCCGCGCCCCTTCGCCGTCCTCCTGTCGCCGCTGCTGCTGCCGCCACCCGCGCTGAGCAGAGGCGGCGGTGACCGGGCAGCCACGCCCCTTCGCCGTCCTCCCACCGCCACCGCTGCTGCCGGTGGTGCTAAGCGGGAAGGGAGAGGTGGCGGCGACCGGGCAGCCGCGCCCCTTCGCCGTCCTCCCGCCGCCGCTGCTGCTGCCGGTGGTGCTAAGCGGGACGGGAGAGGCGGCGGCGACCGGGCAGCCGCGCCCCTTCGCCGTCCTCCCGCCACCGCCGCTGCTGCTGCCGGTGGTGCTAAGCGGGACGGGAGAGGTGGCGGCGACCGGGCAGCCGCGCCTCTTCGCCGTCCTCCCGCTGCTGCCGGTGGTGCTAAGTGGGACGGGAGAGGCGGTGGCGACCGGGCAGCCACGCCCCTTCGCCGTCCTCATGTCGCCGCCGCCACCCGCGCTGAGTGGGGCCGGAGAGGCGGCGGCGACCGGGAAGCCGCGCCCCTTCGCCGTCCTCCCGCCGCCGCTGCTGCTGCCGGTGGTGCTAAGCGGGACGGGAGAGGCGGCGGCGACCGGGCAGCCGTGCCCCTTCACCGTCCTCATGTCGCTGCCGCCGCCCGCGCTAAGCGGGGCAGGAGAAGTGGCGGCGACCGGGCAGCCGCGCCTCTTCGCTATCCTCCCGCCGCCGCTACTGCTGCCGGTGGTGCTAAGCGGGAAGGGAGAGGCGGCGGCGACCAGGCAGCCGCGCCCCTTCGCCGTCCTCCTGTCGCCGCTGCTGCTGCCGCCACCCGCGCTGAGCAGAGGCGGCGGTGACCGGGCAGCCACGCCCCTTCGCCGTCCTCCCACCGCCACCGCTGCTGCCGGTGGTGCTAAGCGGGAAGGGAGAGGTGGCGGCGACCGGGCAGCCGCGCCCCTTCGCCGTCCTCCCGCCGCCGCTGCTGCTGCCGGTGGTGCTAAGCGGGACGGGAGAGGCGGCGGCGACCGGGCAGCCGCGCCCCTTCGCCGTCCTCCCGCCACCGCCGCTGCTGCTGCCGGTGGTGCTAAGCGGGACGGGAGAGGTGGCGGCGACCGGGCAGCCGCGCCTCTTCGCCGTCCTCCCGCTGCTGCCGGTGGTGCTAAGTGGGACGGGAGAGGCGGTGGCGACGACCGGGCAGCCACGCCCCTTCGCCGTCCCTCATGTCGCCGCGCCACCCGCGCTGAGTGGGGCCGGAGAGGCGGCGGCGACCGGGAAGCCGCGCCCCTTCGCCGTCCTCCCGCCGCCGCTGCTGCTGCCGGTGGTGCTAAGCGGGACGGGAGAGGCGGCGGCGACCGGGCAGCCGTGCCCCTTCACCGTCCTCATGTCGCTGCCGCCGCCCGCGCTAAGCGGGGCAGGAGAAGTGGCGGCGACCGGGCAGCCGCGCCTCTTCGCTATCCTCCCGCCGCCGCTACTGCTGCCGGTGGTGCTAAGCGGGGCGGGAGAGGTGGCGGCGACCGGGCAGCCACGCCCCTTCGTGGCCCAGGAGCAGAGTTGGGGCCGTTGCCTATCACAGTCACACGGACGGCAGGCCTGGCTCACAGGCAACGCTGGAGCCTCCCACGCTGACCGGTAGGTCTTCCGTGCCGCTCCGCTCGGACCGCCGGCTTCTGGCTGCGGGGCTGCCTCCCTCCGGAGCTGTCTTTCCCCGCTGCTTCCTCATCCTCCCAGCGAAAGAACCCCAGAGAGCTGGAAGACGTCCTTTCTGCCACTTTCTGCTTCTCATCCTCTTTTCCAAGCACCTCTCCCAGAGCGAGCCAGAAGCCTCAACTATGGCCTCCTACAGCAGGCTGAGATAGGCGAGCCCGAGCGGCCCTCTGCTGCCGCCTTGGAAGATTTGCCGCAGCAGCTCCTTCTCCCTGTCGGCCTCCTCCTCCCTAAGAAGAAAGTCCCAGAGAGGTAGAGTGCCCGGGGGGGAGCAGTCTTTTCCGAGGGGAGGAGAAGCCAGGACGGCAGAGCCGTCCATACCAGAGCTGGACGGGGGGGGCAGGGCCAGTGCATGTCTCACCTTAGGCTCCACTCTAATCAAGCCCCCTGTTCCGTGTGCGCACATGCGGCTCCCAGGTTTTTTTTTTGTGAGGGAAACGGGTCCAAGTGGCTCTTTCAGTGTTTCAGGTTGCCGACCCCTGGGCTAGCCCATTTGTATTCCTTAAATCGTCTCCCTATTATTCCAAATCCCCATAATTGTCCTGGTATGTTTATCTTCCATTCAATCTGTTCTTCTTCTTGCTCCTCAAATTTCTTCTGGTTTATATAAAAAGTCTTTTCCATTTTCAGTGTTGTCAGTCCCTCTTCTGGATATTCCATTAACTGTATTTGTTGGTCAATTGAGTCCTCTGTCTTGGTATTTGATTGTTCCACTTCTGTTACCTTCTGCATTGTTAGTTCTTTAGTTGTAGTCAGAATTTGGGTTTGTATATCTAAGCTGACATCTTGTTCTTTTCTGTAACATCTTATTTCGTCACAAGCTGAAAGAATAGTTTCATGTATTGCTTTCAACATGGAAAGAATCTTTTCCTGGTCCTCATCCATCTCTTCACTTATTTATAGATAGTCTTTATAGTAGAAGTCATTTGACAAGCAAGATTTTATAGTCCAAGATATTTCATCATCTCATATAGTAACCAATATTCCTCAAATAAAGAGATAGGAAGGCAATTCCCCACATATAACTCTGAAAGTCAGTAAAGATTTACATTCACAGTTCAAGTAGGCTAGTTATGCCACCCAGCTGTTCTCTTACAGCTGAGTTTCTCACAGGTGGTGCCAAGGCCAGAAGAGTCTTATCTAAGGTCTGGGCTTTGAGCCAAGTCTCTTTTAGGAAATAACAAGTTGTAATACCAAACTTCGCCACAAGATGTCACCGATGCCGTTTAAAGTTTTTTAAATCCAAATTTTTTATAATCCTTTTCCCAGTTTTATTTCTTTTTTGTAGATAAAAGCAAAAGTCTCCAATAAAAATAGGAAAATTTTGGTCCCCAAGTTTCAGGAACATATAAATCCAATTAGATTAAACATATTCTTTTAGAGCTTTAATTCCCCTGGGTAGTCAGACGCCACTATTCTTAGAGGGTGGGATAGAAATTCCCCTCCCTCTCTCCTCACAGGGGGAAAGATCCTTTGGGCAGTTTTTACAGGAAAAGGGGTAAAGAGAAGATCGGATCTCACCCAGTTTCATCTGCGTTGCTTTCAAAGTGCTTGGTAGTAAGTTTGACTTCGGCTGTCTGCAGCCTAGTGACGGGCCATATTACTATGGCCGGTCTTTCCTCCGCCGGTTTGGAGGGCTGCCCCGGATCAAGCGGAAGGGCTGCTGCCCTCCCGCGATCAAGCGGGGGTCCCCTCCTTGCTCGTCGCCCCTACAGGGTGACTTTCGACCCTTTCCCGGGTCCCCCAGCGGAGTGAAACCGAACGCGGAAGACGGAGCTCGCCTTCCAGCATCCGCGGCGGCCACGATGGCAAACCGGAAGTCCCAGAGTTGAATTTTTATTCCTCACATTGGGACAGCAGTACAATCCATTGAAATGAAATGATGAAACCTATAGCACAGAATAGAATAGAATAGAATAGAATAGAATAGAATAGAATAGAATAGAATAGAATAGAATAGAATAGAATAGAATAGAATAGAATAGAATAGAATAGAATAGAATAGAATAGAATAGAATAGAGCTGGAAGGGACCTTGGGGGTCTTCTAGTCCAGCCCCCTGCTCAAGCAGGAGAACCTATACCATCTCAGACAGGTGAATGTCTAGTCTCTTCTTAAAAATCTCCAGTGATGGAGCGCCCACGATTTCTGGTGGTAAGCTTTTCCACTGGTTGATTGTCCTCACTGTCAGGAAGTTTCTCCTTAATTCCAGGTTGCTTCTCTCTTTGATCAGTTTCCAACCATTGTTTCTCGTCCTTCCATCTGGTGCTTTGGTGAACAACCTGGCCCCCTCTGCCTTGTGGCAGCCCCTCAGATACTGGAACACTGCTATCATGTCTCCCCTATTTCTTCTTTTCTTTAGACTAGCCAAACCCAAGTCCCGCAGCCGTTCTTCATATGTTTTAGTCTCCAGGCCTTTGATCATCTTAGTTGCTCTTCTCTGAATTTTTTCCAAACTCTCAACATCTTTTTTGTGATATGGTGACCAAAATTGGCTGCAGTATTCTAGGTGTGGTCTTACTAGGGATTTATAAAGCGGTAATAATACTTCACATGATCTTGATTCTATGCCTCTGTTTATACAACCAAAGATTGTATTAGCTTTTTTGGCTGCTGCTGCACACTGCTGGCTCATAGTCAAGTGATCGTCCACTAGGACTCCAAGGTTCCTCTCACGGTTACTGTTTTTAAGCCAGGTCTTGCCCAATCTGTATTTCTGCCTTTGGTTTTTCTTGCCTAAATGTAAGGCTTTGCTTTTCTCCACATTGAAACTCATTTTGTTGGATAGGGCCCATTGTTCAAGTTTGTCAAGATCTTTTTGGATCCTGAGCTTGTCTTCTGGGGTGTTGGCTACTCCTGTCAGTTTGGTGTCATCTGCAAATTTGATTAGTTCCCCTTCTATTCTCTCATCTAAGTCATTTATGAAGATATTGAAGAGTACTGGGCCTAAGACGGAACCTTGTGGTACCCCACTGCTTACTTCTCTCCATGTGGATGTAGTACCATTGAGGACTACTCGCTGAGTGTGGTTTGTCAGCCAGCTACAGATCCATCTGATGGTGTTGTTGTCTAGCCCACCTTTTTCTACCTTACTAAGCAGCAGTTTGTGGTCTACTTTGTCGAATGCCTTACTGAAATCTAAGTATACTACGTCCACTGCGTTTCGCTGGTATCTACTAGTTTAGTCACTTTATCGAAGAATGAGATGAGATTGGTTTGGGTTGATCTGTTTTTAACAAACCCGTGCTGGCTACTAGTTATGACTTTGTTTGTTTCTAGTTGTTCACAGATCTGTTTTTTGATTATCTTTTCTAGGATCTTCCCATGTATTGATGTGAAACTGATTGGTCTGTAGTTTCTTGGGTCCGTTTTTTTTCCTTTCTTGAAGATGGGGACCACATCAGCCCTTTTCCAATCCTCAGGTACTTCCCCGGTGCTCCAGGATTTATGAAAGATGTGGTGCAACGGTTCTGAGATAACATCTGCCAGCTCTTTCATAACTCTGGGATGTAGCCTGTCGGGTCCCGGTGATTTATATTCGTCAAGGTTGGATAGGTGTTCCCTTACCATTTTCTTGCTTATTTTAATTTTTGTTTCTAGTATGTCTTTTGCAGTGGTTTTTTTGGTGTGTTGGGCTATAGTTTCTTTTTGTGTGAAGACTGACACAAAGTATGAGTTAAGCAGCTCTGCTTCCTCCCTGTTGCTTATAATTTCCTTGCCATCTTCTCTCTTTAGTGGGCCTACAGTTTCCTTGATTTTTTTCTTGTTGTTAATATGTTGGAAGAAGCTTTTTTTATTGTCCTTGATTTCTGTTGCTAGTCTTTGTTCGTTCTGAGCCTTTGCTTTCCTGACTTCATCTTTGCATGTTCTGGCTGTCTGCTGATAATCGACTTTAGTTATGTGCCCCTCCTTCCATTTTTTGTATTTGTCCTTTTTGTCTTTTAGTTTGTTAGAGAGTTCTTTGTGCAGCCATGCTGGTTTCTTCCTGGATTTCTTGTTTTTCTTTCTCAGTGGTACTGTGCTGGTCTGGGCTTTTGTGATCACATTTTCAGGGTTTCCCACGCTTCCTGGGTTGTTTTCCCCTTTAGGATTTTCATCCATGGGATTTTTCCTAGGTTCTCTCTGAGTTTGTTAAAGTTGGCTCTTTTGAAGTTTAGGACATTGGTTGGATTGTTTTCTATTGCTGGTGTTTGCATTATATTAAATTCCAGTATGACGTGGTCACTTTCGCCCAAGGGTCCGGTAATTTTGATTCCATCACTTCTTCTCAGTTTGTAAGGATTAAGTCCAGTATAGCTTTACGTCTAGTTCCCTCCTCCACCTTTTGGGTGACAAAGTTGTTGGCTAGGTTGGTTAGGAATCTGTTTTTTGTTTTTGTTTTTTAACAATATTTTATTAATTTTTTTCAAAATAGGGAGGGGATAGGATCAATGTAGGTATTGGGGTTGAGGGTAAGGTTCAGGGATGGGGTTAGGATAGGGGTAGGTACAAAAATGGGGTTGCCCCCAGTAACATTTTCACGCTTTAGCAAGCAGACTGTTGTCCGGATACAAATATTCAATAACAATAATTAATGTGATAGTAAATAGCTATAATCAATTAAACTAACAGTAATCATGAAAAGTATCAATTAGTCAGTAAATATCATTCATCTTATTAAATTTCACCATTATTTCTCGCTGTTTCGTTTTGCTAACCATTGGTAAAAATTTTCCCATGTTTTAAAATAGACTGAGTCTTCTTCTCTTTAAGTTCTAAGGTTAGTCTGTCCATTTCTGCACATTCTAAGATTTTCCTAATTATAATCTCGTCAGACGGTGTATTTTCATTTTTCCAATACTGAGCAAATGCTATTCTCGCAGCTGTCAATACATGTAATATTAAATACTCATTCTGTTTCCCGTAGTTTACTCCTAATATTCCCAACAAAAACAGTTCTGGCTTAAATTCTATCTGCATTTTAGTCATCTTTTCCAGCCATATATGAATCTTAAACCAAAACTTTTTCGCACTAGGACATACCCACCAGATATGATAATAAGTACCTGGCTTTTGTTTACATTTCCAACAGTTATTCGAAACATTTTTAAACATTTTCGCTAATCTTACTGGTGTCATGTGCCATCTATAAAACATTTTATATAAATTTTCTTTATATGAAGCTGCTTTAGTAAGTTTGATATTCCTGTCCCATAGCTTTTGCCAATCTTCTAAGTCTATAGAATATCCAAAATATTTTGCCCATACTATCATTGTTTCTTTAACTTGTTCTTCTTCCATCTTCCATTTTAGGAGAAATCTATAAAGTTTCTTAATCAAATTTTTGTCTGTTTTCAAAAGAATTTGGTCAAGTTGTGTCTGCTCTTTATAGTATCCCATTGTCTTTACATCTTTCTCGTATCTTGTTTGGATTTGCAAATAAGGCCACCATGCTAAGTCAATGCCTTGTTGTCGTAAATCTTGCCTGTCTTTAAGTTTTGCATCCTTATCCAGAATGTCTTTATAAGTAACGAGTTTGTCGTAATTAATTAAATTTGGGTAAGCAAAAGCTTCCATTGTTGAGAGCCACTCTGGTATCTTAGTATAGATTTTTTGCTTAGTTCTCTCCCATTCTAAAAAGAGTACATTCCTTATAGCATGATTTTGGAAATATTTGTGTGCTTTATTTTTCCCATACCACAGAAAGGCATGCCAACCCAATTGTAAATCATGCCCCTCTAGATAGAGAAGTCTTTTATTCCTCAACATTATCCATTCTTTAAGGTTAGGAATCTGTTTGATCTCCCGCTCACTGCAGAGTTTGATTCCCAGTTGATATCTGGATAGTTGAAGTCTCCCATTACTACTGTGGTATGCTTCCTACATGCATTTGTTAATTGGTTGGCAAAGAGTTCATCTATTTCTTCTGATTGGTTGGGTGGTCTGTAATATACACCTATGGCAATGTCACTTTTTTTTTCTTTTATATTGACCCATATACTTTCTGGAGAGATTTTATCTTTGATCATGTGCATTTCTGCAGATATGTAGTGTTCTCTTACATATAGTGCAACTCCCCCCTCCTCTTTTTGTAGACCTGTTCCTTTTGAACAATTTGTATCCATCCATCAGTCCATTCCATTCATGGGTTTCGTCCCACCAGGTTTCTGTTCTACCAACTATGTCATACCCTCCCTTGTGTACTATTGCTTCTAGTTCGCCCTGTTTGTTCCCCAAGCTTTGAGCATTTGTATATAAGCATTTAAGATTTTTATGCCTGTCCATGGCGGTGTTTCCTGTGTCTCCTGGTTGTTGTTTGAGTTTTTCTTTTTTTTCATCTCTGCCTACCTCATTGTTTGATTTGTTTTCTTGGGATTTGTGATTGGTTTGGGGTTCTAGAGATTCTAGAGATTGGTCACCCTCCCCCCTCAGTTTTAGTTTAAAGCCCTCCTGATGAGATGGGCCAGTCTTTTTCCAAGTACATTTTTGCCTGTTTTCGTGAGGTGTAGCCCATCCCTTGCCAAGAGTCCTTCGTGTAGGAAATGCAGTCCATGATCCAGGAAACCAAAGTTTTCTTGGCGACACCAACCCTTTAGCCAATGGTTTATTTCTAAGATTCTTTTTTCCCTCAATGGGTGTTGGCCTTTCGTTGGGAGAACTGATGAGAACACTACTTGTGCTCCTAGCTTCTTGACTTCATTGCCTAGTTGTTTGTAGTCCCTCACTATTGTACTCAGGTTGTTTGTTGTGTCATTCATTCATTCATTCATTCACTTCTATAGCCGCCCATCTCAGTCAATGACTCTGGGCAGCTTACAGTTCAAAAAATATATTACAATCAAAATACTAAAAACATTTTAAAACAATAAAAACGTCCAAAATAAATTTACATAGCAGCCGAGATACTTGGCCTGTTAGCAATATAGCAAGGAAATGGAGCCCTTAACACATTCAGCACCACAGGCACAGGAACATAGCCAGGTTTTTAGGGTCTTATGAAAGGCTAACAGGGTTGGGGCCATTCTAAAATCCGAAGGGAAGATGTTCCGTTGAGCAGGGGCCACTGCAGAAAAAGCTTATCTTCTAGTCTCCATCATAAGGGCTTTAAAGCCATGCCGGGCTTTAAAGGTAACCACCAGGACCTTGAATTGCACCCAGAAACACACTGGTAACCAATGCATCTCACACAGAAGTGGTGTTATGTGTGCTGTGTATCTGGCATCATTTACTACCCACTCAGCTGCATACTGTACCAGCTGAAGTTTCCAAATGATTTTCAGGGGCAGCCCCATGTAGAGCATGTTACAGTAGTCTAAACAAGTGGTTACAAGTGCATGAGTAACTTTGAGCGGGGCCTCTTGGTCCAGGTATGGATACAACTGGCACACCACCTGAAGGTGTGCAAAGGCCCTCCTAGCCATGACTGCCACCTGCTACTCTTTGAGCAGAAGCTACGAGTCCAGGATGACCCCCAGTTTGTGCACTGGGTCTGTCTGGGGTAGTGCAACCCCATCCAGAACCAAAGATGGAAGAACCTTGTCTCTGGAAGGTCCAAATACCCACAGCCACTCTGACTTGCTCAGGTTGAGTGGGAACCTGTTTTGCCCTATCCAGTCCCCAACAGCCTCCAGACACTGGGATAGGACAACCACAACATCACTCAAAAGGCCTGGGGTAGAGATACAAAGCTGGATGTTATCTGCATATTGATGATATCTCACTCCTAACCAATGAATCACTTCACCCAGCGCCCTCATATAAATGTTAAATAGGAGAGAAAGAACAGAACCCTGAGGCACCCCACAAAGTAGGGACTGCAGGCTGGATTTCTCTCCCTCTATCAATACTGACTGGAGCTGGTCCCAGAGGAAGAAAGAGAACCAGCACAATACAGTAACACCCACCCCCAATTCCTGAAGCTGGCCCAGAAGGATACCATGATCGATGGTATTGAATGCCACTGAGAGGTCAAGAACAGCCAGGATGGATGCACTGCCTCTATCTTGCTCCTGCCAGAGGTCATCCATGAGCATGATCAATGCTGTTTCAGTCCCAAACCCCGGTCTGAACCTCAACTGAAAGGGGTCTAGATAATGTGCCTCATACAGGGTTCTCTGAAACTGCCATGTGACCACTCTCTCTACCACCTTTCCTAGAAACGGAAGTTTGGAGACCAGATGAAAGTTGTCCAGACTGCTTGGGTTGAGCGATGGTCCTTTGAGGAGGGGGCACACCACCACCTCTTTAAGAGCTGGCAGGACCACTCCCTCTCTCGAGGAGTTAACTATTATCCAGTCTCACTCATGTGTCCTCTCCCGCATACCCTTAATTAGCCAGGAGGGGCATGAATCTAACACACAAGTGGCTGAACTAACAGCTGAGAGGGTCCTATCCACTTCCTCAGGCTCCATGGCCTTAAACTCTTTCCAGATCACCTTGCAAGACAGCCCCCACCACCTCCACTGACTCTGCTAGAAGACTGGAGTCCAACGTAGAGTGAATGCAACTGACTTTGCCATATGTGCAGCATATTCTTCACAGTGACCCTTTAGGTGAACTTTGGTATTGCTCCCTCTGAGGAGGGACAGAGTCACCTGAAACAGGGCCACTGGGTAACTATTGGCAGACACAATAAGGGCAGAGAAATAGTTACGTTTCGCTACCCTTATCACCACAAGGTAGGCCTTAATAGCGGCTCTAGCTCATGTCCAATTGTCTTTGTTCCTTGTTTTTCACCAGCGACACTCTAGGTATATCTTAGCCCACTTAAGTTCCTTTAATTCCATCGTATACCACGGGGAGCATTGGGGACCCGGGGTATGGAGAGGCTGCTCAGGTGCAATCTGATCTAAAGCTGCTGCTACTTTGCTATTCCATGCAGCCACCAAGACTTCAATTAGATCAAGTAGCAGTTTTCCAGAATATTCCCAAACTCCCTCTGGAACCCAATCTGGTCCATTAGTTGCCTGGGATGAGTCAATCCAATAGGCCTGGCCTCCCTGTGGAGGGGGGTGGCACCCAAGAATTGGAGGCTCACCAATGAGTGATTGTCCATGACAAGGGAGAAAGAAAATCTCCCCCAAATCTAGAACATGCTGCCATTGCTCTGAGAGAAAAACCAGATCAGATGTATTATCACTGCTATGAGTTGAACCCTGGATGATTTGGGCCAGGCTCATGGCTACCCTAGTGGCCATACACTCCCTAGCTACCTCTGACCCTGCACCTAGGGATGACAGGTTGAAATCCCCCAGCACCATAGGTTCAGGGAACTCCACTGCCAGCCCAGCCACAGAATCAAGGAGCTCAGGCAGGGAGGCTGGTACAATAGCAACAGTCCTAACTGACCTCTCCTGGTACCCAATTTAAGGAGCAGCATCTTGCATCCTGCAATTTGTGGAGCAAGGTCCCTGGATACCTCCCAAGTATCCTGGACAATCACCCTGTGGTCTCGGCTGGTGCCAAACCCAGAAACCAGCTGGGTAGATCTCAGTGAGCAGAACCCCACCCTCTTGTCCCAGCCAGGTCTCGGTAATGCATGCTAGATCAGACTTTTCCTCAACAATTAAGTCGTGAATCAAGGTGGCTTTATTACAGACTGATCTAACATTTACCAGCAGAAGCCGACAGCCCAGGGCCTTGAAAGCCTGCCATCCAGGGCCTGCAGTTGAGTCTGGGAGACTGGAGCATGCCATAGGAACAAGATACCCGAGGCTCAGTAGTGGTCCTTGTGAGTCTCCCATTTCTCGACTCACCATATTTTCCTCTACTCATCACTATTGCAATCTTATAGCCTGCTCCCATCCCTTCAGAGCCCTCCCCACTTTCCTGTTCATAGCAATACATGTCCCAACCTGTGGCTCCCACCTCACACACACACAGTTCCTGAGAGGTCTTTGCTACCCAAAGTGCTTCTGCCTAGCACTCAGCACTTCTTATGGGCAGTCAGAAAACTTACTCAGCCTTCCAATTATTTATTATTTCTTTCTTTCTTTAGTTATTTGTTAAGTTACCTCAGGGTAATTCTGGGCAGCTTACAATCATAAAAGATAAAGACAGTACAAAGCTAAAAGACATAAATAAAATATTACTAAAAGCCAAATACTGCAGCCCAGTTAAAAGATGGGGAGGGTGGGAGCAGGATGGGGGGAGAGGTGGGATCTGTTGTTAATTTATCAACTACCTCCACTGTGATACTCCCCCATTGGAGCCCCATGCTAACTGGCAGAGCCAGGTCTTTATGCTCCTACGGAAGGTCAAGACGGTTGGAGCCAACCTCACTCCAGGGGGGCAAGATGTTCCAGAGGGCAGGCGCAACAGCAGAGAAGGCTCTTCTCCTGGACCCTGCCAGCCAGAATACTCAGGCCGACATGGCCTGCAGAATGCCTCCTCTTCTGGCACAGGTTGGGCGGGCCAATCCCAGTGGGATGAGATGGTCCCTCAAGTCGCCTGGACCCATACCATGAAGGGCTTTAAAGGTGGTTACCAACACCTTGAATCTGGAAGTAGACCAGCAGCCAATGCAGCTTGTGGAGCAGTAGTGTTACACGAACTTACAATTGTATAATTACAATTATAATTATAATCCAACAACACCCAGTCAGACCTCTCTCACTAGACTGCTGAGCACCTAACCACACAAACTACACCTCTCCTTCATTGCTTTCACCCAAGTTGAGCTGCTCCACTCACCAAATCAATCTTCTTGCAGAGTCCATTTGTTTTCTTGATCAATTTATAATCACTGTGTACACATTGAATTGTACAGCTTACAGTACATTAAAGGTGGCAAAAAATCTGAAGTGATTTATCTTGGTCTGATTTTTTTACATCTCAAAAACCTGGCATTTTTAACAGGTATGTGTAGACTTTTTATATCCACTGTAATACCTGCACAGCATCCCACTTCTGACCATTCCAGAGTGGGCTGCATCCTAAGGTCACAAAGTCAATGTTTTCCGGTTGTCCCTCTGATTTAACTAAAGCTAGTTTACCGATCAATTGTCAATAAAAAGTTCTTGATTAAAATAGGGGAGAAAATATTAAAACAAATATTACAACTATAAAATTACTTTGCAGAAGCCCATTAGAAAAGGGGCAATTAAACCTTTGCTACAGAAACCCACAGATTTCAGCTATTTAGCTGTTTGTGAAAAACAATCTGCAGGTTCATGTACACACCAGATCTCATTATACACAATGATCTGGCAAAAATGATCCAAGCCAACCAAACTTGTCTTTATCATGAACTAAGCAAGCCAAGTTGCATTACTGACTCACATACAGTATTTACCATAAGCTTCACAATGTATTACAGCTTACGAGTTGTATAAAACACTATGCATCTGGCTCAATCTGAAATTAAAAGTCTTCAAGAGCTGCCCCACAGAGTAGTAAGCCAGCCACAGAATATTGTCCTCAGAATGAAACAGGAAACTGAAACAAAGAGAATACTTATGCATGCACAAGCTGACAATTCAGAAACATTTGCTTGTGACTGTTGAAATAAAAATCTTCATCAGGGTCCAGTCCAAGCTGGGAATTAACAAAATGGAGACTGCTTTAGAAAGAAGGTTGTAGTTTATTGAAGAGCAAAGCCAGACAGAAGCATGGCTCTGAGAAAGCTGACCACATGTAGCTGGGAGTGGTGGGTTTTTATACCTTCTTGGGCTTTTGAGGTTGTTTCCTGTTCCTGTGGCATGAACTTTGACCTGAGCTTTTGAGTGTGTCCTTTTTGGTATTGCTGGGTTAATCCTATTATGTTTCCTGTCCTTAGAGTTTGGGTGGGGGATGTAGTTTTTAGGGGTCTTTGTCTTTCTAATCTCATCAGCTTCTAGCTTCCTGGCTCCAACCTTTCTGAAAGGATTATCAGATCTGCATTTCTAAAAGCTGGCCTCTGCCTAGTTTCTGCTTGGGGGAGAGGGGCTGGGACTGGTTTCTGGGGGCTGGTTTCTGTCTTTTTTAAGAACTTCTCCATTATTCCTTTGGGGAAATATATTCTGCATTTTTAATATTCCCCAAAATATTTCTTTCTCTGGATTCTTCCCACATGACAAATGTGAAACTGGCTACCAGTTCCTTCTTTTCATTCCCATATACTCTCAGGCCATTTGACAGTCCTGAATGAATTCCAAGTACTTTAGTTAAAATGCATGTGTATGTAATTATTCCAACTCCTATGTGCACAATGCTAGAGACTGTTCTCACAATCTCCAGTCCCAAAGCCCATGGTGCTCCAACACACACTAGCACTTCAATGGAGAATCATTTCTTGACCAAAAAATAAACTGAGCCCAAGTAGGGGGCTGAAAACTGCTAAAAGCACATACTCCCTACTCTTCTTTGATGCTTTAGTTCAGGGGTGTCAAACTGCCGGCCCATGGGCCGGACGCGTCATGTGGAAGCCGTGCCCACCCCATTGCCGGCAATGGGAAAACCGTCCCGATACGTTGCACGATGTCACGTGACGTCGCGAGTTTGACATGTCTGCTTTAGCTGCTTACACAGTTTCTCAAACAATACTGTATGTATTTTCCCATCTTAATCACATATGCACACAAAATTCACAGCCCTTCCTCCTTAGCTGACCCACACAGATCAACTGAGTAGGAACCATTTCCTCTGTTCCAACAATAAGAATTTTTGTTTCACTGCCCCAATCTCAGAGCTGCAGTTGTTCAGAGGTGAGCCTTTTTCCCTCACAGAACATAGAGTTGGAAGGGACCTTGGAGGTCTTTTAGTCCAGTGGGCCCTAACCCCCTGTCCGCGGACCAGTACTGGGCCGCGGCCACTTAGGAACCGGGCCGCGCAGCTGGAGGTGCACTTAAAGCGCATCTTCCACCTCCAGGAATGCGGCAAGTCAGCAGGGGTGGGAGAGTGGCAGGGCAGAAGCCATCTTGCTCAGTGCAAGGTCCTCCAACAGCTGCGCTTGCAATTGGTTTGCAACATCTGAGCTCCGTGTACTTCCTCCTGTGAGATGTAAAAACCCCAAATTTTGATACAATACGAAGACAAGTCTGATTAACAAAACAAAGTTTTATTGGAGAAAAACATAAAAATAATAAGAAGAAAAGAAAAGAAAAGGGAGGCGTTTGCAAACGCGGCCTCCTGGACCCTTCCCAAAATGGATTGAGTTTCAAGAGCGCAAAGAGCAGTTCCAAGCTATACATTTTATATACTTTACAATGCACGTCACGCCTAAGAAGCTCTTTCAACTCCCCTTATTCATCCCCTTAATCATTCTTTGAAGTTAATCATTCTTTGAAGTTGTTTTTACACTTAAAGAGTCATTCTGACAGTTCCTTCCAATTTCCGTCCATCCGGGTCATAATTCATTATCTTTGCTGATTACCATTTGTGGTCAGTTTACATAGGCAGGAAACAGTAAACATTCCTTCTCATACATTGGCATTGCATTGGAAACAGTAAACATTCCTTCTCATACATTGGCATTGCATTGCTACATTTACACTACATACTACATTAATACATTTGTGCTAAACATACAGTCTCATACATTGTTACATTGGAGCTTTATTGTTATATTTTATAAAAGAATAACTTTTATTTCCTTCACTCCTCTCCCTCCTCCTGCTTCTTCTGCTACTTCTTCTGCCTCCTCCTCCTCTTCCTGGACCCTCTTCCTCCTGCTACTTCTTCTTCCTCCTTCTCTTCTTTCTCACTTTCCTCCTCTCCCCCTCCCAGCACCCCAGCTGGGCTCGTGGTCCCTTTGTGCAACTCTCCAAGTTTGCAAGACAAATGCACGCCAGCTCAGCTTGCAACCAGGGGCTCCCCCAAAGCCTTGTTGGAGGGGGACCCCCCAAGGTATGTGTGTGTGAGGGTGTCTTTCTCAGGGTGCAAATAGGGGCAGGGAGAAGCTACCTTTCACCTTAAGCACTGCATCTCCAAGGGATTCTCTCTCTCTTTATTTTGATGCTCCAGGTGCCTCATGTTTTGGCAATATCCTGCCTGCTTTTCGAGGTTTAATTTGGTTTATTTGTGTTTGTGTGTGTTCCTCCTTTCTTTGTGCAGCTCTCCAGGTTTGCAAGCCAAGCGCGCTTCTACCCGGCTTGCAATGGGGGAGGGGAGAGGGGAGAAGCTACATTTCCCCTCAAGCACTGTGTCTCCAAAGGAATCCCTCTCTCATTTGCACCTTTTCCAAGGCTGCTGGGCTTGTGCAGTGCTGAGTTGGTTTGCACTCTCTCTCTCTCTCTCTCTCTCTCTCTCTCTCTCTCTCTCTCGTGGATTTTTCAGCACTTCCTCAGTGTTCTGGGTCTTTGGTTCGTTTTGCTGGAAGGCTGAGTTTAGGATTGTCTCTTTTCCTTCCCACTTTCTTAGAAGTGGTCTAATCTAATACAATAATAGAAATAAAGTGCATTGGGGACCTCTGTTCTAGTCCAACCCCCTGCTCAAGCAGGAGACCGTATAGCATTCCAGACAAATGGTTGTCCAGTCTCTTTTTGAAAGCCTCCAGTGATGGAGAACCCACAACTTATGAAGGCAAGCTATTCCATTGGTTGATTTTTCTGTTAGAAATTGTCTCCTTAGTTCTAGGTTGCTTCTCTCCTTGGTTAGTTTCCATCCATTGTTTCTTGTCTTGCCTTTTGGTGCTTTGGAAAATAGTTTGACCCCTCGTCTTTGTAGGAACCCCTCAAATATTGGAACACTGCTATCATATCTCCCCTAGTTCTTCTTTTCATTAGACTAGACATACCCAATTCCTGTAACCGTTCTTTATATGTTTTAGCCTCCAGCCCCCTAAACACTTTTGTTCCTCTTCTCTGCACTCTTTCCAGAGTCTCAGCATCTTTTTTATATTGTGGTGACCAGAAATGATGCAGTATTCCAAGTGTGGTCTTACTAAACCTTTGAAAAGTGGTACTAGAACTTCAGGTGATCTTGTTTCTATCCCTCTGTTAACGCAGCCTAGCATTGCATTGACTTTTTTGGCTGCTGCCGCACAGTGTTGGGTCATATTTAAGTGATTGTCCACTAGGACTCCAAGATCCGTCTCACAGTTACTGGCATTAAGCCAAGTTTCACCTAGTCTGTACCTATACAGCATTTCACTGATCCACTAATTTAGTTACTTTGTCGAAGAATGAAATAAGATGTGTTTGGTATGATCTGTTTTTAATGAACCCCTAGAACATAGAATAATAGAGTTGGAAGGGACCTCGGAGGTCTTCTAGTCCTAGCCCCTGATTGAGCAGGAGACCCTATACCATTTCAGACAAATGGTTGTCCAGTCTCTTTTTGAAAGCTTCCAGTGATGGAGCAGCCACAACTTCTGAAGGCAAGCTATTCCGTTGGTTGATTGCTCTCACTGTTAGGAAATTTCTCCTTAGTTCTGACTCCTCCCCCAAAATGGCTGTTGGAGGGTGACAGCTTTTCTTTCTCTTACCCACAATCTGCTGTGTTTGCTGCCAGAGCTGGTTCTTTGGCAGCCCTGTCCCCTGGATTCGATGGGGACACTTAGGAATGACCCAAGATAACTTTTGGATGGTTGTGGACCCCACCCCCCCGGGAGGGGAAATCTTGAAGATTTCAACTCCTTGTGGGGGCAGCCAAAAAGTCAAGGGACTTTTATATCTCTCCCCGACCTGCAGACGTGTTTGTAAGCAAGCCTGGGACTTTTAACTTTTACTTCTTGAACTTTTACTTTTTGTTCTTTATCTCTAAATGTTAATTGGCTGGCTGAATGCTGATTTATTTCAAACCCCTGTTGGATTTTATCTGCTCTTTTTGTTTTCCTTTTGATTTATTGGATTACTTTTACCAATTTCTGTAATTTCCATATGAAAACATGGCACATGTTTCTGGATGGAGAAAATATTTATATTGGACAACTGATAGGTGTCCCAGCTAATAGGTGTCCCAGCTGAGAGGCGGCCCAGTGTCCCACCTGAGAGGTGGCCCAGCAACCCATCTGAGAGAAGGAGAGGCAGCCCAGCGACCCAGCCTGACACCTCAGTGGAGCCAGTGCGGTGCAAACAGAGGCAACTGAGTAGCAGTGAAATGGAGCTAGGTGGCAGCAGACCAGCAACTGTGAGCAGCACGGCAGACCTTCAGCAGCAATGGTGCAGAGCTAAATGGCAGAGGAGCAAAGCACCAGAGCAGTGTGTCAACTTCTGCAACGAACCTAGCTCAAAAACAACCCACCAGTCCTGACAGCCACTTAACCCAGCAGCTCAAAGACAAGTTAAAGTCTGTGAGAGATGAATGTTGCAACCATTTCAATAGCTTAAGGTTTCTTTATGCCTTATTAAGTTTCCATTTCCTAAGTTAACTTAAGGTTTCTTTATGCCTTATTAAGTTTCCATTTCCTAAGTTAAGTTAAGGTTTCTTTATGCCTTAAAGTTTCCATTTCCTGAGTTAAGTTTCATTTCCTGGCAAAACCCACCCTTTACAACCTCCTGCTGTGACGTAAGTGTACCAATAAAAGAGAAGCACGCAGATCCTTCTGGGCTCTCGCATGCTGACTCAACCTGAAGAAACATGTTGTCCGTGTGTTTCCTATCTACCAAACACGAGGTCCGTTAGCCCAGGCTGATGTACGTCACTGGTCCGTCCAGCAGAAGCTGGACCCCGGGATCGAACTCCCACAACCACTGGTCCGTCCAGCAGGCGCTGGACCCCGGGATCGAATTCCCACAACTGGTGACCCCGACGTGATTCACTCCACGACGTGATTCACTCCACGGCGTGTTCTCTGTCTAGGGAAGCGCTGCTCTGGCTCCTGTACTACGCACCTGGCAAAGGCTTGATCATCGTGAGTATCGGGTCCTCACTTTCCAAAGTTCTGTCCAAGCATGTGGATGAACTTTCCTCTTTAGTCAGAAAGGCAAATTGTTTGCAAAAAGTTAACGGAACAACTGTCTATCCCCAGACCCTTCCTCTCAACCTGTGTCTATTGCGGAGGACGCTCCAAAGTCGGCACAGCCAAAGGAACCCCCCTCTTCACTATATCCTTCTCTCTCTCCTCCAAAACAGAAACAGGCAACCCTGTATCCTGTTCTGCAGAGTTCTGCAACCGCACTCAATGCTTCCGTTTCATCAAACTATTTTGAGGTAGACCAAACAATAAATTTTCAGAACAATTTAGAGATATAAATTAACTCAAACTGCACTCCTCTGCAATGCGTTTTGAACAATTGGAATGTTTTGAAACTCTTTTGTAATCTGTTAAGTTTAACCCTGTCAGACAATGTCTGGTGGTGCTTTGTGTTGATGTGTGTGTTTTGTTTTATATATGTTTAACTCCTAGAACGTTACGCTTGGACTTGGAATGGTGAGAAAAATAGGAGATGGTTAAAGGGCCCTATAAAAACCACATGTTTGGTTGGAATCATCTCATGATTTTCTCGCTTCTTGCAGGACAAGCCATATGTCTAAATAAATGTTGTTTTAATGGTATTTGTGTATATATGTCTGTCTGTGTTGTTCTGTGTTATTTCCAAGACTTGGAAAAGGGTCAAAACCCTCTTTGATAACAACAAACAAAAAGGCCTTAATTAAAAATAAAAAGTTTGCTTGGAAAACGTATGAAATGAAATATTTGTATGTGAAATGGTGTAAGCAAACAGAATGGAAGTGAATGAGTTAATTTGCTGGTGTAAATGTGTGTGTGTTAGCCCTCACCCCTCCACCCATCCCACGCTGTGAAAGGAACAGTAAAACTGTAGTTTTTATTGTTGTAACATGGGAACGCAATGGCATGAGTTTGCATGTGTAAAGTTTTATGGAAGAGGTATAAAAGAATTTATACATGTGAATGCATGTGAATTTTTTTGGTGGTGAGATTTTTGTAAAGTTTCTTTTTCTTTCCCCCCCCCCTCCTGCCTCTTTCGTTTTTCGCTGGCTGTATTGCTTTAAGAGCGAAGGACAGGCGAAAGGAGAGGGGGGGCAGCTGTTCGTTTTAACTATTTTTTTCTTCTTCCTCTGCCTAGAAGTCTGGGTTGAGGAAGGGGGGTGGATGTGAAATTTGATGCCCACTCTTGCAGTTTCAGCTTGCTATTTTTTTTACTCGAAAGAGGAGGCAGTAATTGTTGGGCAATTCTTTTGCAAATTTTTGAGTTTTAAATTGTTTAGTTAGACATATACATCCATCAACCAAAAGAAATGACTGAATTGTTTTGCTTAGATTTGTAAATGTTTTTCCTATTTCATGAAAATTTGTTTCATCTGAATGGAATTTGATCAAATTGGAACCTTTTTCAATATCTGGGACATAAAATGTTAGCCTCTGCGGCCACGCCTGAGCTGCCAAAACTCAATTTTCCAAACAACCCTACATTAGTACAATTGCAACAATTTTTAGGAACACTTAATTGGGCACGATCTTATCTTTCTCTCACCACGGCTGTTCTTTCTCCCTTTTTCCAAGCCTTAGCTATACTTAAGCACCCTGCTGACACTTTACATCTTACTGATGTTCATCACACCACTCTCCAACATATAAATTCAATACTGCAGACCACTTGGGTCAACCGTGTCTTGAACAACACACCTTTTTCCCTTGCGATTTTATCAACACCTTCTCTATTCACTGCCATTCTTGTTCAAATATCTGACAAAAAATTAAACTGGCATGGGCATATTTCATGTCATTTGCCCGCAGATCCTCGCTTACAACTTGTCAAGACAATCCCTATTTCCTTTTCTTCTCCTATTGCTCCTTCACCCCTTAAGGACTGTCTTACCATTTTTACTGATGGTTCAAAAACATATGGCGCTTGTACTTGGCAATACAACGGAACATGGCACAAAAAGCTAACTTCGCTTCAACAATCAGCTCAACAAGCAGAATTAGCTGCTCTTATTTTGGCTTTAAGCTCCTTTTCTTTACAACCTTTAAACATCATTACAGATAGCTTATATGTTTCCCATATCACTCACAACATTTTTGACTCTTATCTGTCTCCCTCCATTCCACCTGTTCTTATGAAACTCTTTCTTTCACTACAAACACTATTACATGATCGTGTCCATCCCTTATTTCTAGCACACATTCGAAGTCACCAACATTTACCAGGATTTCTTTCAGAAGGGAATCATATGGCCGACGAAGCCTGCAAACTTTTACCTGTTGTCATCAAAGTTCCACAGCCAGCTCCCATGACAGCGGGGGAAAGTCACAGCTATTTTCATCAAAATAAGAAGGCCTTAATGAAACAATTTGGAATCACTATGGCTGAAGCTACAGCCATAATTCAACAATGCCCTACCTGTAGCCTACAGTCTAAAGGTATCCCACAGGGCGTTAACCCTAGAGGCACTGAAGCCTGTGATACCTGGCAAATGGATGTAACTCAATATCCTCCATTTGCCCCGTGGAAATATCTACATGTTACAGTAGATACGTTCTCCGGATTTATTTTGGCAACCCCACAAAAAGGGGAAGCTGCAAAACAAGTGATTAATCACTGTATTCGTACCTTTACAGTGCTGGGATGTCCAAAAATATTAAAAACAGACAATGGCCCAGCTTATGTCAGCTCACAATTTTCACAGTTTTGTCATCACTGGTCCATTGTCCACAAATTTGGAATTCCTTTCAATAGCCAAGGGCAGGCTATTGTTGAGCGAGCAAATCAAACTTTAAAAAATGCATTAGATCGTTATATGGGGTCCAAGGGCTTATGCCCCCCAAACCTCCCGGCACTGCAAAACGTGTTAAATGTTTGTCTGTATACTCTCAATTTTCTAAATCTCACTGGCACTCCTTCTTTGTCTGCTGCGTCTCGACACTTTACTAAACCTGTTGTCCCAACTTCAAGACCACTTGTGTACTACAGGCAGCTCCCGGATGCAACTTGGAAAGGTCTAGCCGAACTCATCACCTGGGGAAGAGGCTACGTTGCAGTTCAACTACCCGACAGAGTTTTGTGGGTCCCTGCTCGTTGTATTCGCCCATATTTCATCACTCCACACAACCCACCGACTCCATCGGATGTGCCATCATTGCCTTTGTGAGCACGGATGTACATGCTGTTATTGGTGTAACAACTGCATATTGCACCATCCATATTGTCCAGGGGTCCAACACTTTTGCATCAATCATGTGGACCCTGCTTTTGATGACACTCTTGACAAGTTCCTTCCCCATGATGTCCACACTGCACCTTCCCATGATGACAAAGCACCTGAGAATTCCTCTAAATTTTCATAAAGGCCTATATTGTGGTCCTGTTTTTTCTTTTCTTGATCTCAATACTACTGCCCTTTTCTATTGTTATGACCAAGGTCAATCCTTTTGTCCCTTTGTGTTTTCTCAGTATCCTAATCGTGGCATTCCTCTTCCACCATCTCCCTCTATTTCCCTCACCTATGCTCATTACCCTTGTCACATGACTCTTGCTATTCTTGTGACCCCTGAGACTACGGGGCGCTATTATGTGTCTGGATTTTCATCCTATGGTACTTATACTACAAATTCTTTTGAACTCGCATCAGTGGCGAGCTATGCAAAACCTCCTTTGTCTCCTCGTTTACTTGCTTACAACTTTGTTCCTCATCCCCGCTCCTTCCTAGACCTGGCCGCCCATACTTTAACCTCACCTCACTTACAACACTTTCATTCCATAAAGCAACCTCGCTCACACCAACGCATCATTCATTCTCGACGACGGCAATCTCCTGATCCTAATCCTCATCGACCTCTCAACTACACATGGACTGTTCGTGACTTTGAAAATCAGGTATTATTCCAAATCTCCAACTACACAATATGGCCCTGGTTCCCTATCTTACATTTTGACTTTGCCGAAATGGGTACCGGGGTCAACAAATTTGCTTCAAAATCTCTCCAAACTAACCATTGGGACAAACAAGGTTCGTGCACACCTTCTCCACTAGAAGCAACATGGTGGAACCTGTATTTTTGTCCCGAACCAAAGACGCCTGAGGAAAAATATCAATGTGGCACTTTATTGGATAAATACTGTGCCTCATGGTCTTGTGTTTCTACGGGCGCTATATCCTGGACTGCCCCTCGCTCAAATGATTATATCGCCATTACCCGTAGTAATGGCAAACCCCCTTCTTCTTCCTGCCCTTCTAATTTGCATTGTTGTGGTGAGCGGAAAAATCCAATGAACATTACCTTCACATCCCAAGGAAAGACTTTGACTACAGAGCAATGGGCTGTCGGATATTCTTGGGGTGGTAGAGAATGGAGCGGTTCTGAAGACGACGGCGGAGTTTTTTCCATTCGTCTCACAATCCAGTCACCACATTCCCCTCCTATAGGTCCTAACAAAAACGTTCAATCTGTTTTTTTACAGTCCATTGTGCATAATATGCCTAATCCCTTGATTAACCTTGTCAATGCTTCTTCCTTTTTGCTAAAAAGTGCTGTTAATTCTTCTTCACAAACCGACCACTGTTGGCTCTGTTTATCAGCCACTCCACCCTTTTATGACGCCGTTGGCTCTATTGAACCTATTAAGAATGCTACAAAAGATGACTCCTGCAGATGGAACTCAACGTCTATTACTATTACTTCCATTATGGGACATGGTTGTTGCTTGGGAAACATTCCTGCAAATTATTCTCAATATTGTGCTAATACCACCACTGGCAAATACCAATGTGATGTTTGGCTCACCCAGAAAAGATCGGGCAGTGTAAATACGGCAGGTTATAACTCTCTTTTTACCTTGAGTAATGGTAATATCTCTGCCAGCTTAAAGGGCCAATTTTTCATCCCCGGCAACAACTCCATCTGGGCTTGCTCTACAGGTGCCACAGCCTGTGTATCAGGGGATGTCCTTATACAACAAAAAGCCTTTTGTATTCAGGTACGCTTAGTCCCCAGAATTACTTATTATTCCTCCCTTGATTTTGTTTCCCTTATGGAACCACCGGAATACCACCTACGTGCCAAACGTGAAATAGTTACAGCCCTAACCCTTTCAGTCCTTTTAGGGTTAGGTGCTGCAGGAGCAGCCACTGGAGCTGCAGCCTTGATTGTTAATCAACAACAAATACAAAAACTTAGTCTAGAAATAGATGATGATCTTTCCCGCATTGAGACTTCAATTTCTGCCCTTCAAACTTCCTTGTCATCTCTCGCCGAAGTTGCCTTGCAGAATAGGCGTGCCCTCGATCTTTTATTTTTAAAGGAAGGTGGAACATGTGTAGCCTTAAAAGAAGAATGTTGTTTTTATTCTGATCAATCTGGCATTGTGCGCGACTCTATGAATGAGCTACGCAAACGATTAAAAGACAGGGAACAGGAAAGGTTCTCCCAACAATCCTGGTATCAAAGCATGTTTAATTTTTCTCCCTGGATTACTACATTGCTTTCTGCTATTTTAGGACCTTGTATAATTATGCTTATAATATGTATGATTGGCCCATGTGTTTTTTCACGCCTTTTGCAATTTCTCAAGGACCGATTAATTGGTCTGGATTCTAATCTTTCTAAGATTGATGTTATGCTTGCCTCAAACAATATATATGAACCCTTGAAACCCAAATTCCACCCCTTTGAAAAGGTTGCCCTACTGACACTGTCTGACACGGACTCCAACTGTTCCGATACTGAATCATACTTAGCCATGGTGGCTCTTGCCTCCAAGCAAGAATCTCGCATTCTTATGGAGTTGCCCTCTTCTGTTTCGGAGGATGCAGATGATGGCTACGAGTAGGATAGAGATTGAACTTTAAAAAATAAAAACAGTGGAGATGTTGCAACCATTTCAATAGCTTAAGGTTTCTTTATGCCTTATTAAGTTTCCATTTCCTAAGTTAACTTAAGGTTTCTTTATGCCTTATTAAGTTTCCATTTCCTAAGTTAAGTTAAGGTTTCTTTATGCCTTAAAGTTTCCATTTCCTGAGTTAAGTTTCATTTCCTGGCAAAACCCACCCTTTACAACCTCCTGCTGTGACGTAAGTGTACCAATAAAAGAGAAGCACGCAGATCCTTCTGGGCTCTCGCATGCTGACTCAACCTGAAGAAACATGTTGTCCGTGTGTTTCCTATCTACCAAACGCGAGGTCCGTTAGCCCAGGCTGACGTACGTCACTGGTCCGTCCAGCAGAAGCTGGACCCCGGGATCGAACTCCCACAACCACTGGTCCGTCCAGCAGGCGCTGGACCCTGGGATCGAATTCCCACAACCACTGGTCCATCCAGCAGGCGCTGGACCCCGGGATCGAATTCCCACAGATGAAAATATAGCCCACCAAGTTATAGGGCGAAATAAGGTCTGGATCAAATAAAAGAGGCCCCACATTGATGATTTAAAATAATAGCTTTGAGTGCAATAATTTCATAATGTAGACGAAATATTTGTAATTTGCTGAGCTGTTGCAATATGCGCAAATTGAAATTGCAAAGTAGATAGTTTTATATGTATATTTAGAACATAAGCATTGAAACTGTGGGAAATGAACTGAAAGTAACAGATGGATGAAGGTTTCAGATGTACACGGGTGTATGTGGAAACTGCTGGTCAGCAAGAAAGAACAAGGAACTGATTTTGCAAGATAATGACTATCTGTGGGTGGTCGTTAGGATTAAGGTATAAAAGTGATAGCTCAAGATTAGCTCGGGGCCATTGGCCTATAGCTGTCCTTTGGAGTTGCTATGTCAGTGGACCTCATTGCAATGGGTTATTAATGTAAGTGATGTTGTGTTATTATGCTTGCTATGTTCCAAATTATTAGCAAAATAAACCTCTGACTCTTAAAGTAAGAATTATTGTTTTGTGTTGCTGTCTTGTGTTTCTTTCATTGGGTTTTTTAACGACAGTTTTTGTGCGTTGGCTGGGAAGAGACGGTTGCTGGAAGAGACCTGTTGTCCAGCTAGGATTTCTGACCACTTCCTGGCTTTGGGCCACAGGTAACCAGCCCACTCTCTCCAAGCACTCACAATCTACTTTGGATCAGAGGTAAGAAACAGGCCCTTTTTCTCGGGACCTTAGGGTAGACAGATAGGGAAGTTGTTGTGATTTAGTTAGTTAGTTAAGTCTGTCCTCCTGATCTGGCAGCAAGGGAAGGGTCATGCCCGGACTTGCTTTGAGGACAGACTGATTGTGTGGTAGGGCTGTGCCTCACTGGCAAAACAGTCGAAGCCTGGCTCGTGGCTGGGACCTGGTGAGGCTCTGGCAGTCCTGGAGTTAGGCCAACTCCTTGTATTGAGGAAGGGTCATGCCCTTGGTCAGGGGTCATGCCCCTTGTGTGATTTCTTATTGCATCTCGTTCTTGTTGCAGGCTTTTGCCCCTCATCAACGACGTGTGGTAAGGTAGGCTATTTTAGGATTTATAAGATTGTGTTTTCTTTTTTTTGATACCTTGTTGTTTCTGTCTTGATTATTTGAGATCTTTATGTGTTTGGATGGGTTTTTTCAGGCTTTTCCTTAGCCTGCTTTTGTTAATGGTTGCTAAAGTTTTCCCCCTGCCTTAGGGATTGGTTGGAATTGGTTTTTTTCTGTCTTTGATTATTTGTAGGTTTTGTGATTGCGAATGTTGGTGCGAATGCTGTTGTTGCTATCATTGCATCGATTGTCGCATTGACCATGCCGAATGTGTATACTTTAATGGCTCCTGTGATAAGATTTTTGAAAATGTGTTGTTTGACTATTTTCCAACTGCTTCAATTGTTCCTTCTGATGAGGGCTATGCCTCGACATAATTGAAAAATGCCCCTTTCGGAATCTTTGTTTCTTGCTTTATTCATTTATCATCTTTCTATGGAATTTCTCCTTTTATTGTTTTTATTTTGGATACAGCATCCTCTGGATGCCCCCTTTGACTCTTTGCGATTTATCCAAGACGTTGATTTTTTTTTTGCCTTTGATTGTTTATTATTATATATACTGTACTTAATTTGTTTTATTGGTGTATTTTTTTCCTGCCTGATTATTTCCTAAAGACCCTCTATGTTGCTTTTCAACATTGTTTTTTTTGGGGGGGGGGGTTGGTTATGTTGCTAGGCGTAAGCTTTCCTTTTCTATTGTTTCTTGAGCTCTTATCTTTTCCTCATGCCTTTTTATCTGGCATGATGATTTTCCTTTATTTGTACTGTCTGGCTCTCTTTGTCCTTTTTCTTTTTGCTTGTGCTCAGATTGTTTATTATGCCTTCTAACTTGTTTGGTAACCATGATCCCTTTGAACATCACTTGGTTACTACATGTCGCCCCTTTTTCCCGTAAATAAGGGTCAGCTTGTTTGCTGGGAGGGAGCGTACATTTTCCTATGCCTGCTACCTTTCCTGTAGATAAGGGTTGGCTTTCTTGCCAAGGTAGCATGTCTATTGTTCCCTTTTCTCCCAAGAAGGTATGGACCTTTTCCATACATAAGGACTGTCTGTGTTGGCAGGGTTCAATTGCCTTCTATTGCCTGTGACGGTTGGTTCCCTGGGCCGTCTAGTGGAGGAGAACAAACAGAGATGCAAAAAAAAAAAAAAAGAGAAAAAAAATGAAAAACATGAATCAAACCTGCCCCTAAATTGGCAAGCGATTTATTAGAAACTCAAAGATACTATGAGATCCAGTTTTGTTTGTTCGTATGTGTGGCCAATAGGGCGCAAATGGTGTGTGATTGGTGACTGACTGAGATGGGTCTCATGATCCGAAGCGAGTGTTGCAGCCCAGCTTTGCGGTTCCGTTCTTCCACAAGGAAAACGTCCAGAAATAGGCGAAGTGCGTGAAGGGGGGGAAAAAAACACAACTATATTTTGAACGTATGAAATGAATGAACTGGATACAGATTTTACATATTTAGCTTGCTTCTTGCTTATGTGCTTGGGTTTATTTTTTTCTCCTTTATAGTTGCTATTTTTCCCTTGTTTAGATTCACCAGCTTTAGACAGACATTGCCTATTTGTTGCTGCAATGGGAACTTCCTCTTCCAAACATATGGAAGCTCCTGAAAAAGGCACACCAGCGTGGTATATTCATGCCCATAAAGGGCCTAGATTTTGTCAGTTCTTGTCAGAATGGCATGCTCTCACTGCCCAAGACCCCAAATGCCAGTTTCCTCTATCTGGAACTTTTGATCGGGACAAACTCAATTTCCTGCGATAGTTGGATGCAGCCGATGCCTCTTTGAAATCTGGTAATTGGTCAGCTTTGTTTGGTATGCGGAAATGGAAAAACGGCGCCGTGATCATCATCTCCAATCCTTTAAGCATACTAAAGAAATGCTGGAAAAGTCTGTTTCTGATCTCAAAAATGCCGTATCTGTAATTCGCAAAGATTCCGCCACTGATGCTGCAAAACGTTCTCAGATGCCTGTTGTTAAACTTTGTCCATTAGATTCTATCTTACCCAACCCCCCCTGATGACCCTGAGCCAGATCTGCTGCTTGATTTTTCGAAAGGCTCCTCCTCCCCCCTCCTCCCTATGTTCCTCCTTTGCTTCCTGTTGGAGCCCCTCCTCAGCCTCCTTCCCTTCTGTCTCCTCTGCCCCTTTCTCCTCCCCATGTACCATCTCCTCCTTCCCTTTCTTCAGCTGCCCACCCCTCCTCCCTCTGTGCAATCTCTCCCTCCACTCCTTCGTCTCCCCCTTCTGGTTTGATTGGTTCCCCACATATGGAACAACTTATTCAGGAGATTAAACAAACACTGCTCAATGCTGATCAACAGTTGATCAGCCCCTCTACCCTTCTCCGCACTGAGTTGGTGCGCCTTAATGAATCCCTGGGATTGGAATATGGATCAGCCCTCCTGTCACGGTTTTGTAATTCTCCTGATAAAACCCCCTCTTCCCCAATTAACCCCACAATACCCCTTTCTCCTGGTGTTGCTTCCCTCTTGTCTGATTTTACTACCCGTGATTGTGTTGCCTCTAGGACTAGAAGTGCTGCCCCCCTCTCCTCCACTCCTCTCGGTGCTGCTTCTCTTTTTCCCCCTAAGGCCATTTCTCCTCCTTCTCCCTCCCATGTCTCCGATCAACCTGCTGGTCAATTTCCCCTGCGTACTCTCCCAGGTTCCTCAGAAAATGTTAATGGGGTTGCTGTGCCTAAACTTGTTCAGGTCCATGTCCCCTGGTCTCAAGCAGAAATCCGTAACATGGCAGCCTCCTTCCCTAGCATTCGAGAGGAGCCTGCGAAATTTAAAGAGGAATTGGAAACAATCATAGAGGCTTATAACCCTACTTGGACTGATCTTAATCAATTAATGCGGGCAATTTGCCCTAAAGGTGTTTGGGAACGACTTAAAGAGAAAGCTGCTTGGCCCCTTCAGGCCCCTGCACCTGCTGAGTTACCCAACGCCCGGCTACAATTGCTTGCCAATATCACTGATGTTTGCCCTGTTAAAACTGATTGGAGCAAAATAAAGGCTTGCAAACAACAGGAAAAAGAACCCTCAGCCGAATTTATGGAACGTCTGACTTTGGCATTTGAACAACACTCAGGTGCACAGGATCCTCGCACCAATGCTAAGGAAGGTATGGTCTCCTTTTTTGTTGATGGCCTGCATCCAAAAATTTCAGAAGCTATTCGGACTAATGTTATTGGTTGGGAAGCTAAAACCTTGTTTGAAATTGTTTCTATTGCGGATCATTATGCTACTTCCCTTAAATAAAAATGGGAGGAAAAAGAAACCAGACTCATGGCCCTGCAACTACATGCCTTTGAAAATCAGCCTGTCTTTCCCCCTCGTACTAGCCCTACTAATCATCCCCCATCCATCCCCTTGGCTTTCTCTCCTCCACAACCATCCTACTCTTGCTTTCACTGTGGGATGCTAGGACATTTCAAATCCTCCTGCCCCTATCTGCTTGCCCCTCAGTTCCCTGGGCCTGGTCCTGCTGTCCCAACAGTTTCTTCCCCTGCTCTTCCTGCTCCCAGAATGCCTACCCCACGTCCTAGACGTTTTCCCTCACGCTTCCCCACTATGCCCCCACGCCCTCTGCAATGACTATCAACCTCTATTTCCCCTACCTATCCCCTTATTCCCCTTGATTCTACTAACCATGAAGTTGTTTTATTGGTAGGAGGCTGCCCTACTAAACTACTAGTGGACACTGGAGCTGCCCACTCCACATTATGAGCTACTGATTTCCCCAATGTGCAGTCCTCTTCAGAAATTATTAATGCCATTGGTGTTACTAATGTTACTGTTACTCATCCTGTTAGCAAACCTACTGATGTTACTCTGGGACCTATTTCTACTGAGCATGCCTTCTTACTTAGCCCCTGTTCCCCAATTAATCTTTTGGGCCAAGACCTCCTTTGCAAGTTAGGCTGTACAATTTACTGCCAACCTGATGGCTTCTATTTGGATGTTCCCTCCTCTGCTGAGCATCCTGTCATCACCTATCTTTCATCTCTTCCTGATGATGGTTCCCTATATCCTCTTTTCCTCCGTTCAGATTCCTCCCTTACTGTTCTGCAAAATGAACTTCTCTCTAAAGTCCCTGAAGCCCTCTGGTCTACCCATGCTGATGATGTGGGGTGCATTCGATCTGCGGACCCTGCACAGATACAACTAGACCCCACCAAGCCCCTCCCTAGGGTTCCTCAATACCCCCTGTCCAAAGAAGCCCAGAAAGGCATACGCCCTGTTATTGAATCCCTCCTCCAGGAAGGCATCTTGGTACCTACCAGAAGTCCATGCAACACACCTATTTTACCTGTCCAGAAGAAGTCCACAGGTAAATGGAGATTTGTGCAGGATTTACGTAAAATTAACCAGGTAGTCATTCCCTCTTATCCCACTGTTCCCAATCCTGCCACTATTTTGTCTTCCATCCCTGCTACTGCTTAATATTTCACCATGGTGGACCTTTCACCTGTTTTCTTTTCTATCCCTATTCATCCTGATTTTCAGTTTTTATTTGCCTTTCAGTATGATGGCTTGCAACTAACTTGGCGCTGCCTACCCCAGGGTTATTGCGAATCACCCTCTATTTTTTCTCAAATTTTAAAACAAGATTTGGCTGACATTGTGTTCCCCATGGGTTCTGCCCTTGCTCAATATGTAGACGACCTTTTATTGGCTTCTTCCACTTTGGAAGCTAGTTTAACTGACTCTCTTGTTTTACTCCAAAACCTTGCTGCTAAAGGGCATAAGGCTTCAAAGTCTAAACTCCAGCTTTGCCTTTCTCAAGTTACCTATTTGGGAGTCCTTTTGTCTCATGGCTCCTGCTCCATTCTTCCCTCTCGCGTTCAAGCTATCTTACAACATCCTAAACCCACTACCCAAAAGGCTATGCGCTTTCTTGGGATGGCTGGCTTTTGCCGACAATGGATTCCTGCCTATGCTCCCTTAGCTCGACCCCTTTATGATCTCACCCTTCATGATGACCCTGAACCCCTCCCATGGTCCACTGTGGCTGAATCTTCCTTTTCTAAACTGAAGCAAGCTTTGTGTGCTGCCCCAGCTTTAGGGTTGCCTGACTATTCCAAGCCTTTTACTCTCTTCTGTCATGAACAAGAGGGCTTTGCCTTGGGTGTTCTAACTCAGTCCTATTGCTCTGCTCAACGGCCCATTGCCTATCTCTCTACGACCTTGGACCCTATTGCTTCTGGTTTGCCACCTTGTTTGCGAGCCGTTGCTGCTGCTGCTCTGTTGGTGGATCGCTCTGCTGACCTGGTTCTTGGACACAACTTGGTGGTTGCTATTCCCCATTCTGTTTCTGCTTTATTACTGCACACTAGAACTAAATTTTTATCTGCATCTCGCCTTACTAAATATGAAGCCTTACTTTTTTCTTCCCCACATATTTCCCTAAAACGCTGTCCTTCCCTCAATCCTGCCTCTTTGCTCCCTATTCCATCGGATGGGGAATCTCATGATTGTGAATTTCTTTGTTCAATGCTTTCAAAGTCATGCCAAGATCTTAAGGATGTTCCTCTCTCCAACCCTGATCTTGTCCTGTTTGTCGATGGTTCTTGCTTTCGTTCCCCTACTGGGGCTTTAGTTGCTGGGTTTGCTGTTTGTTCCCCTTTTGAACCTCTACTTTGTGGCCCCATTCCCAATGTACATTCTGCTCAGATTGCTGAATTAGTTGCCCTCACTCAAGCCCTTCAGCTGGCTGCCGGACAATCCGTCACAATGTATTCAGACAGCCGCTATGCCTGTGGAGTTGTACATGATTTTGGCCAGCTTTGGCAGCTTTGAGGATTCCTTACAGCCCAGGGCTCTCCAATTAAGAATGCCACATATGTCAAAGATCTGTTAGATGCCCTCCAATTGCCTTCTCAGGTTGCAGTTGTTAAGTGCCTTGCTCACCAACCTTCCTCTGATGAAGTTGCTATGGGAAACTCTCTAGCTGATGCCACTACCAAAAGGGCGGCTCTCATGCCTGTTGACTCCGCCTCTACAGTTGCATGCGTTTTGGATTCTCCTCCTCCTTCCACCTCTCTTACTCATTTTGTTGCCGCCCAATGCTCTGCCCCTGCTTCTGAGCAACACGTATGGAAAAAGGCTTCATGTGCTCCTGATTCTAAAGGGGTGTGGCAACATTCGGATGGGCGCCCCATTTGCCCTCGTTCCCTTTTGCCCTACATTGTTCATCTCCAACATGGGCCCTCCCATGCTGGCCAGGAGGGAGTGTCTTCATCTATCAACAAAGAATGGTTTGCCCCTGGAGTTTATGCTATGGCAAGACAAGTCAAGAAATGAGGAACTGAAAGTAACAGATGGATGAAGGTTTCAGATGTACACGGGTGTATGTGGAAACTGCTGGTCAGCAAGAAAGAACAAGGAACTGATTTTGCAAGATAATGACTATCTGTGGGTGGTCGTTAGGATTAAGGTATAAAAGTGATAGCTCAAGATTAGCTCGGGGCCATTGGCCTATAGCTGTCCTTTGGAGTTGCTATGTCAGTGGACCTCATTGCAATGGGTTATTAATGTAAGTGATGTGTTATTATGCTTGCTATGTTCCAAATTATTAGCAAAATAAACCTCTGACTCTTAAAGTAAGAATTATTGTTTTGTGTTGCTGTCTTGTGTTTCTTTCATTGGGTTTTTTCACGACACGTCTGACCCATGGTTCAGAGCCAACAAACAGGTATTAACCTATAGAGATGAACTTGCATGAAAGGGATCCAAACTCTTACCTTCCTAGCACTCTCAGGATCCAAGCCCTACAACGGAGCCATGATGCTAAGCAAGCTGGTCATTTTGGGTTCCTGAAAATCTTGCATCTGGTGAGGAGGCAATTTTGGTGGCCGGAGATGAAGAAGGACATTGAAAGTTATGTTAAGAGCTGTGCAACCTGTGCAGCCATGAAGAAAAATCCCGGTAAACCCTCTGGATTATTACAAGTAGCAGACCCTTTCCAACCTTGGGAAGAGATAACAATGGACTTTATCCCTCACAGAACATAGAGTCGGAAGGGACCTTGGAGGTCTTCTAGTCCAACCCATTGCTCAAGCAGGAGACCATATAACATTTCAGACAAATGGTTGTCCAGTGGGAATACAGTGATTTGGACTGTTATTGATCTTTTTTCAAAGCAAGCTAATTTTGTAGTCTGCCCTAGACTTCCTTCCGCCCAGAAATTAGCCAAGCTGTTCCTGAAGCACATCTACCAGCTCTATGAAGCCCCCAAAAGGATTACATCGGACAGGGGGGTTCAATTTACAGCAAAATTCTGGAGGGAGCTTGTGAAATTGATTGGGTCAACCCAGGGTCTTTCCTTGGCTTTTCATCCAAGTACGAATGGAGCTGCTGAATGAGCTAACACAATGGTGAAGCAGTACCTAAGATACTATGTCAACTATCAGCAGACTAACTGGGCAGACCTCCTGCCGTTTGCTGAAGTGGCCTACAACAATACTCTGCATAGCAGTACTGGACTTACTCCTTTTAAAGTAGCTACGGGCAGGGAATTTGTTCCCATGCCTGAATATCCTCAAGAGCCCCCCTCCTCACAGACCTTGACTGAATGGATGACATTGTTACAGAGCGCTTGGGCAAATGTCAAGCAGGCTTTAAACCAAGCCGCTAAAATCCACAAGGAGCAAGCTTACAAGCAGCGATCTCCTCAAAAACCATTTCATGTCAGAGAGAAAGTCTATCTCTCGACTAAATATCTAAGATTAAAGCTACCCTGTAAAAAGTTGGGACCAAAAATTATTGGCCTTTTCCCCATAGTAAGAATCATAAATCCTGTCACAGTTGAGCTTAAGCTTCCTCGGCTTTTGGGAAAGGTTCATCCGGTATTCCATTTTAGTTTACTAAAGCCGGTGACAGATTCAACCTTGAGACCAATCCCTCGCAAAGCACCAGGTCCAATTCTAGTAGAAGGGAAGACCCACTATGAAATAAAACACATCCTTGATTCTAGACTGCATAAAGGGAAGTTACAGTATCTAGTGCAGTGGAAAGGGTATCCCTTGTCAGAGGCTACCTGGGTTAAAAGTAGCGAAGTAAAGGCAGATAGATTAATATGAAAGTTTCATGATAAGCACCCCCAGAAACCTAAAGAGCCTCCAGTACATAACTGATGGAAAGATCCCTAATGTATATCTATACTTATTTTGCAGGAACTTCTTTTTCTTTAGGGGGGTCCAGCTGTCAACTTCTGCAATGAACCTAGCTGATGCCATCTTTGCCGTTCATTCTCAGTTGCCACATAAAGAGAAGGGGGGGGGATCAGGTTGCTTTACTTTTATTAAACTAAACATAGAATGATCCCATGGGAACCAAGGTCATTCTCACTGGACCCTGAAGGCAGAGAGAAGAACTGTCAAGAAAACCACCAAATGCACTTATTGGATAATGTGATCAGTAGCATAATAGAAGGGAGGGAATTGTTAAATTTAATTACTTTGAATCTCTGGGGGAAAGTTTAGAGTTGGTTTCACTTTTCATCGTGCCAATATTATGTATCCAATAAATATGTTCTTTGAGGAATTCTCAAGCCTTAGTGTTCTACTGTGTTTGGTTTCATTAGTTGGAACCTTGACATAGTGACTAAGAGCAGTGCGGTGGACCAGTAGCAGCTGAGAGCAGCGCAGAGGAACAACTGAGCAGTGGCGCCCACAGTAGCACCTGAGAGCAGTGTGACAGACCAGCAGCAGCTGAGAGCAATGCGGTGGATCACCGAAGCAGAGTGCCTATATCAGCACATCGTACCTGAAAACCCCGGCAGTGGCCAGGCAACCGAAGGGCAAGAAAGCAGGAAAAAAGTATAAGTACAAAACATTTGTGGACAGGGAGGAAAGGGATAACCTTTCAAGGCAGGGCATAGAGGGTTAACAGCAAAGCATCTCCTAGAAAACAGCCTGAGATTTCCAATAAAAAAGAAGTGCATATTACTTCATAAAGGGCCAAGAACTCTTATAAATTCTTAAATTTTAAAAATCTCTGATTTTCCTTTTTTGAAAAACCCTTTTTCAAATTTTTAAATTTTTTTCAATTTTTCAATTCTTTGTTCAAATTTTAATTTTTTAACTCTTAAATATTTTTAATTTTAAATTCTTTTTTCAAATTTTTATAAAATTCTTTTTCAAATTTTTATAAAATTCTTTTTCAATTTTTTTCAATTTTTCAATTTCTTTTTTCAACTAAACATTTAAAAAACACATTTTACTTTTTGTAATTTTTTAGAAATTTTTATATTCTTAATGATCTAAGAGGAATTTTTTTTAAAAAAATCACAGAAGAAGAGACAGACACTTAAAACAGGGAAGATAATGATGAATTTTTCAAGACAGAGAACAAAAGGTCAAGAACTCTTGTAAACTATTGTAAACTGACACTTCGCAACAGGGAAAATATTTATTTTTTGGAAATTTTTAATTTTTTAACAAAGAAAAAAGTCATGAAGATAGAGACTGACACTAGTGACTTGCAAAGTGTGTCATATGTTTCAGCTTATGCCCTCAGAAGACCCAAACATATTTATATATGAAATGTAAAGTACTTGAATTGCTAGAAGAAAAAGTAAAGGGTCTAGAGAAAACTCTAGCCACCCTGAAACTCAATGAACAAAGTGAGAAATCCCAACCTAAACAAGAAGAGTACACCAAAATAAAACACAATAGGGAGTAAACAGGTTTAAAAAAATGATCCCATATATGAACATAAAGAAGAAAACCTATACACCCAAATTGAATACAATAGAGCAGGGCTTTTCAACCTTTTCACCCATTGTACCACTTTTTGGATAAGGCAATATCCGAGTACCACCACTCGCCCAGCAAGGTATCAAAAACTTGACCAAAAAAAAGAGGAAAAAATGAGAAAGTACAGGTAGTCCTCGACTTACAACAATTCGCTTAGTGACTGTTTGAAGTTACAACGGCACTGAAAAAAGCGAATTATGACCATTTTTCACACTTATGACTGTTGCAGCATCCCCAGGGTCATGTGATTTACATTCGGATTCTTGGCAACTGATTCATACTTATGACGTTCACAGTGTCCCAGGGTCATGTGATCAATGGCCAGGGGGTGTGTGGCCAGCTGATCACTCAGGTTGCAGGGTGCCTGTGGGGGGGAATCCATGGGTCTCTGGTGGAGAAGGATGGGACTGGGGTGGGTGCCTGCCTTCCTTCCCTCCCTTCTCTCCCATTGTCCCTTCCTTCCTTTCCTTCACCTCCCTTTGTCCCTTCCTCCTTCCCTCCCTCTCTCCCATTGTCCCTTCCTTCCTTCTTTCCTTCCTTTCCTTCACCACCCTCTTTGTCCCTTCCTCCTTCCCTCCCTCTCTCCCTGTCAAGCCCCCGCGGGCTCGACATGAACGGGCGGGGGAAGGGGTCGAGGACGACGTGCGGGGCGGCAAAGGAGACCAGCGGCCGGCACCATTCTACCTGGCAGCATGGGTGTCGGCTCTGTGGGCGTCCCGCCGAACAGCTGAGCGGCTCTGACTTCTGGCCGCCGAACAGCTGATGGGCGCGAGGCCCCGGCAGTGAGCCAAGGGCCAATGGCGCAGCCTGAAGCTGAAAGGCTGTCTCCCGGCTGCCGAACAGCTGATGAATGCGAGGCCTGGACCACAGCCGAACGGCGCAGGGACGCTCACAGGACTGGAAGGCTGCAGCGCTGCAGCTCCCATTGTCCCTTCCTTCCTCCCTTCCTCCCTTCCATTGTCCTGTGCTACGCCGCCCAGACCCCAGCCTGGTTTTGGCAGGCAGCAACACATCACGGCCCTGCCTGACATCACGGCCCTGCCTGTGCGTGCGCAGAGGCAGAGGAGAGCGCACAGGCAGGGCGGCGATATCGCCGGTTCACCTCCCATAGCTCTCCCCAGCGCTGTCGAGAGATGCCCATTTCTGGCCGGCATTGCTATCGTTCTTAAGTTACATTTGCACCCGCCCGAAGGAAGAGAGTGACGCTTTTCTCCCTCCTCCAAAGGAAGGGAGACAAACCCGCATCGCCACCAAGTCACCCTTCCTTTGGACGAAGTAATCTCCTTGCAATGCAAAACCACGGGGGCTCTGTCTTTTGCAAAGGGCAGCGAGCGTGCCCCCCACGAGCAAAGGAGGAGAGCAGCCAAGCAACCTGCTAGTCCAAACTACAAATACTGCTTCTTGGGATGGGGTGGGGGGACGGAGAGGAAACGTCTGGAAATCATGCAAGAACTTTTCCTCTTATTATTACTATTATTCTTCCAAGTTGCAAAGGAAAAGCAGAAACAGCCCAACCGCGCAGGTCAAGCTCGGCTCTCTCTCTCTCTCTCCCTTAAACGCGGTTCATCAGGAGCTCCGGCGCTTCCCACGCTTGCAGCGGGGAGACCGGCGGCTTTTCCACCAACCTGGGGCAACTTTGCAAAAACAGCAAAACAGCGCGGAAAAGCGCGGCTCAGCTGTAGCTGCACACGCCAATCCCGGGCTCTCTCTCCCTCTCTCTCTCTCCCTCTGTCTCCCTTTCTTTCTTTCTCTCCCTCTCTCTTTCTCCCTCTCTCTCCCCCTCTCTCTATTTCTCTTTCCCTCTTTCTCTTTCTCTTTCTCTCTCTCCGATCTTCTGCTCACCTGGCCAGCCGGCCCAGGGATCGATTTGGAGGCACGGAGGGGAGGGGAGCGGCCGAGGGCTGCAGCCACCTTTGGAAGTACCAATGCTGCTCCAGCCAGGCTCGAGCCGGGTAGAGCGGGCGATGGGAGAGGAGCGGGCAGATCGCCTTCCCGGCAGTCGGGACTCCGGCGCACCTTCCTGGCCAGGGGGCGGGGCACAGGCGCCGGCGGCCGCAATCTGCCTGGCCTCCCCTCTGGCCCCGGGCAGCACCTCTGCCTCGTGCGCGCGCTTTGCGCAGCTCCTCCTGGCCCCCCCCACCTGCCATTAACCTTCCTGTCACCATGCAGGGTAAGGATGGCGCCCCGCCCCCGCCCAGATGCCCTCGCCTCCCCCAAGCATTTTTTTACTCACCTGCTTTCAGCTGCACTCCCTTTCTCCTTTTGCTTCTCTGCCTTTGTTTGCTTCTCTGCCTTCGCCACGTGTTGGGGTAAAAAAGAAAAAAAAGTTCCATGAGACTTTCTGACTTCTCGCGAGAAGTTAGAAAGTCTCATGGAACTTTTTTTTTTGTCTCACAAACACATGGCAAAGGCCGAGAAGGACAGGAGAAAGGGAATGCTGCTGAAAGCAGGTGAGTAAAAAAAACGCTTGGGGGAGGTGAGGGCATCTGGGTGGGGGCGGGGGGGGGACCCAGGCAATGCGTCGTGCAGCTCCAGCGGAATCTCCACTGAAGACTGCGTGAGGCTGCCTGCCACCCCCAAGGCCGCCGCCAATCAGCTGGAGCTGCGCGCTTTGATCCTGGGCTCTCAGTCGGACCTAGGCAACGTGTAGTTCCAGCTGACTTTGCCACAAGCCTGTGCGGCACTGCTGCGCTTCACCTCATCCACTTTTACACTTTTTTTTTTTACATTTTTTTTACATTTTTTTTCGTGCTGTTCAACCCGTCCTACGCGTACCACCAGCCAGGTGCTCGCGTACCACTGGTGGTACGCATACCATGGGTTGAAAAGCCCTGCAATAGAGAACAAACAGCTTCCGTAAAGAACAAGCCTATATATGTACCTAAAGAACAAGACCGATGGAAACATGTCACTTTTGGAAGAAAACAACAACCAAGAGCAAAGCCCCTACTATCTACCCTAGCCCACTCCAATGAAGCCCCTCTGGAACTGAACAATCGCTTTCATAGCCTCCCCCTGGAATAAAATATACAGACACTCACAAAAGAACATTCATCAATAGTTTCTAAAAAAGAGGCACAACCCAGCATTCCTGCAATAGGAAGAAAAGTATTCCAGACTTCCTTAGGGGAAAAAAGGCGAATATTGGTTATAGGAGATTCAGTTCTTAGGGGAACAGAAACTATAGTCTACAGACCGGGCAGTCAATCTAGGGAGGTATATTGTCTCCATGGAGCAAAAATCAAAGCTGTAACTGAGAACATTACTAAAATAATCAAATCCACAGATTACTACCCCATTCTTCTCCTACACGTGGGGACCAATGACACAACAACGAATCTGAAAACAATAACAAAAGATTACGAACATCTAGTGAAGAAAGTAAAGGAATTAGGAGCACAAGTGGTGTTTTCATCTATACTTCCAACAAAAGGCCAACATCCAATGAGGGAGAAAAGGATTTTAGAAACAAACCACCGGCTTAAAAACTGGTGTCATCAACAGAAATTCAGCTTCCTAGACCATGGTCTGCATTACCTACATGAAGGGCTACTGGCAAGGGATGGACTGCACCTCACCAGAACTGGAAAGAATATATTCGGAAAACAACTGGCTCATCTTAACAAAAGGGCTTTAAACTAAAATTGAGAGGGGGAGGCAAACTTCACAACCTTTAGAACCTAATTCCAACCAAAAACCACTAGATAGCCAATCACATGAGGATGTAGGTGTTATGGTTCCGAAGGAAGAGGCTTTTCAAAGAAACTTGAGGCATTATTTTCCTTTAAGATTCTTTTTAATGGCAACATAGCTTCGGCACATACATGAACGAAGCCAAAATCTGAACCCTCCTACTTCATCCCACAGTATCTGAGCACATTCCCCTCCCTCATTTGACAGTCATTAATCACATTCTCAAATTAGTTTAAAGTGTGAACTTTCCCTCCCGTTCCATAACGCGCTATATTTTATCTCCTCGTATTTCATCCAGCTTTGAAGATGCTCTGCTGAAATATTGTTATGGCTAACTAGTTCCCAAGCACATTCTTTCACTCCCCCCCTTCCATACTATCTAATAGTGGCTCTAAGTAATACACAGGTTAAATAGTAAATGTCTGCATCCACATATAATGTCAGGCAAAAACATTCGATGTTAGCAGCATTGACATCCGGCCCCCCTTACAAAAACGACAGATCCTGTAATGTAAACAAAAGCATATGTTAAT
The DNA here is from genome assembly GCA_023970755.1 of Azemiops feae. Lineage (NCBI taxonomy): Eukaryota > Metazoa > Chordata > Lepidosauria > Squamata > Viperidae > Azemiops > Azemiops feae. The sequence continues at coordinate 120,485 of JALGBA010000726.1, read as the reverse complement.
GATTAGGTTTCGGTTTGTTGGGGTGTTTCGCATGAAATCTCTTGATGAGTCTGTCAGCTTTCACCTCACTTGATTTCACCCAGGTAGCTTCAGATAACGGGTACCCCTTCCATTGTACTAAGTATTGCAATTTGCCTTTAAAAATTCTAGAATCAAGAATAAGTTTTATTTCATAATGGGTCTGCCCTGCAACTATGAGGGGCCCAGGTGCTTTCTTCGAGGGAGGTCTTAAAGTGGAGCCCCGATAAGGTTTTAACAAGCTACTATGGAAGACAGGGTGAATTTTACCCCAAAGTCTAGGGAGTTTCAGTTTTACGGTGACCGGATTGATGACCTTTACGATAGGAAAAGGCCCTAAGAATTTCAGTCCTAACTTCTTGCTGCGTAATTTGAGGTGTAAATATTTGGTTGACAGATAAACCTTTTCCCCAACTTGGAACATTCTTTGGGGAGCCCTCTTTTTGTCAGCTTGCTTTTTATAGGTTTCAAAAGTCTTTTTTTAAAGCAGATTTTGTGTTTCTCCAAACTTCCTCCCATCCCCGCACCCATTGGTCAAGTGTCTGGGAAGCGGTTGGCACTTGGGGATATTCAGGTATTGGACCGAATTCTTTGCCTGTGGCTACTCTGAAAGGTGTGTAGCCGGTGCTGCTGTGCACAGAATTGTTGTACGCCACCTCTGCAAAAGGGAGGAGGTCAGTCCAGTTTGTCTGTTGATAGGATACGTACCATCTGAGATATTGCTCCACCATTTTGTTAGCGGATTCTGCAGCTCCATTGGTGGCCGGATGAAAAGCAGATGATAAGCCTTGAGATGATCCAATTAATTTAAGAAAACCTCTCCAAAACATAGCTGTGAACTGCACCCCCGTCTGAGATTATTCACCTAGGGGCGCCGTGCAGTCGGTAGATATGTTTCAGAAACAATTTAGTCAGTCGTTGGGCGGATGGGAGCCCTTTGCAGGCGATAAAATGAGCCTGCTTCAAAAACAGGTCTATTACAGTCCAGATGACAGTATTTCCTTTACTTTCAGGTAGGTCTACGATAAAGTCCATAGCTATTTCTTCCCAGGGTTGGTAAGGGTCTGCCACCGGCTGCAGTAATCCAGGGGTTTTCCCCGGTATTCTTTTCATTGTGGCACATACGGTACAACTCTTCACATAGTTTTCCACATCCCGTTTCAGTCCCGGCCACCAAAATTGCCGGCGGGTGAGATGTAGAGTTTTTAGGTATACAAAGTGTCCAGCCTGCTTTACATCACGGCTGTGTTTGAGAGCTTTAAGACAGAGGGATTCGGGCAAATACAGTTTCCCCCCCTTGTAAGCCAAACCATCCCGGCACGTCAAGGAGGTTTGATTATCTTTGAACCATTGGTCGGTGAGGAGCTCTCGTTTTATTTTCTTTGCTCCAGGGTCATCCGGATTAGGGACCCTGCGAGGCGTGATTTGTGCAACAGGTTGTGGATTGGAGATAATCGCCTCATTAACTTCTTCACGTTCGCTTTTGTATTGGGGCAATCTAGATAGCGCATCAGCTAGGAAGTTTTTTTCCCCTGGTATGTACTTTAGAGTAAAGTTGAAGTGGTTAAAGTACTGTGCCCACCGTACTTGCTTTGGGGACAATTTGCGAGTTTTCAGTGCCTCTAGGTTTTTGTGATCTGTCCATACTTCGAATGGCACCTTGCTCCCCTCCAGGTAGTGTCACCAGTTTAACAGCCCCCATCTAATTACGAAGGCCTCTTTCTCCCATATTGCCCATCTCCGTTCACTTTCCGTAAATTTTTTGGAGGTGTAGGCGCAGGGTTGCAGGACTCCCTTCTTGTTCTTTTGAAGCAATACAGCTCCAACTGCCACATCACTGGCGTCGACTTGAATTACAAAGGGCTCCCCTAGACAGGGGTGCTTTAGGACTGGTTCGGCAGCAAATAGTCTTTTTAAATTCTCAAAAGCTGTTTGACAGTTCATAGTCCATGCTAGTGGTTGGCCCGGTCGCGGCTTCCCTCCTTTTTTTCCTGTTTTGAGTAAGTCTGTAAGGGGTAGGGCAATCTTGGCAAAAGAGGGGATGAATTGATGGTAGAAGTTGGCACCTAGAAAGCTCTGGAGCTGTTTGCGGGTTTTGGGGGGCTGCCATTCGATTATAGTTTTCACCTTGGCTGGATCCATCTCAATGCCCTCATTGGAAATTCTGTAGCCGAGGTAATCTAATCGGGTCTGATGAAATTCACATTTTGACAATTTGGCATAAAGCTTGGCATTCAGTAGTTTCTTTAACACTTCTCTCACCAGCTTTATGTGATCCGTCATATTCGTGCTGTATATAAGGATATCGTCAAGGTACACCAGAACCCCTTTGTACAAGTGATCATGTAGGACCTCATTAATCAACTGCATGAATACGGCTGGGGCCCCCTGTAGTCCAAATGGCATGACCTTGAATTGATAGCTCCCCATGGGGCAGTTGAAGGCAGTCTTCCACTCGTCTCCCTCCTTTATTCTCACTCGGTAATATGCCTCTCTTAGGTCTAACTTAGTGAAGACACTCCCCTTAGCCAGATGAGTTAATAAGTCCTGTAGGAGGGGGAGGGGGTATTTGTTTTGCACACTTACAGCGTTGAGACCCTTATAGTCTACGCAGAGACGAAGAGACCCATCTTTTTTTTCTTTAAATAACACGGGGGCTCCCACAGTAGATTTGGCCCGTTCAATGAACCCCCTCTTTAGGTTTTTATTTACGTATTGCTGCATCTCTTCCATTTCGAGGGGGGACATAGCGTACATTCTCGGGCGTGGGAGTTTGGCTCCTGGCACCAGTTCGATAGAACAGTCATTGGGCCTGTGAGGGGGTAGGACATCGCATTCATTTTCACTAAATGCCTCTGCTAAGTCCCGGTATTCATTGGGGATGAGTGATTCGTCTGGTGACGGTGAGGCAGCTATATGTGCTTCGCTCATTAGGTGGCCTAAAGTGTTCCGCAACGTCTGTTGAATTGGGGGGGGGGGTTGGCCCTATTGGTAGCCTCACAGTTCTCATCCCTTTCTCCCACCAGATAAATGGCTTCCATTTGTCCAACCAGGCTAATCCTAGGATCACAGCCTCAGTCAGTTTTGGAGCCACCAGGAAGCGTATGAACTCCCAGTGCTCACCTATTTCTAGGCGTAGAGGCTCAGTTAGTTGCGTGACAAAAGTTCCTCCCATCAGGGAGCCATCGGCTTGCTCAAACCTCATTGGCTTGGAGAGTGATTTTGCTCGTATTCCCAATTTCATGGCAAAGGGCAAGCTAATAATACATCGGGAGCATCCAGAATCCACTAGCATTTTTAAGTCTCTCTGTGGTCCTGACTTAGGGCTGATTAGCCTTGCAGGCAGTGAAAAAGGGGGGATGGGTCGACTCACCATTGGGTCGTTCTCTCCGTCATCGCTGTCAAAAAAGGGTAGAGAGGGGGTGGGTCCAGCCTCAGCTCCGGTGTCCTCCTGTGTAGGGGAGGTAGCTTGGGCAACCAGTTGTTGTGTGATCCCGCTGGATTTTTCTCTCGACGGCTGCTGGCCAGGTCTCTTCCTCACTGCAGGTCCTGGCCTGCTCTGCTGCTGGGGGTAGGGAACCGGGCAGTTCGATGCTCGATGTCCCTGCTGTCCGCATCGGAAGCATGTGATCGGCGGACCCGCAGGTGGTCTTGGCCTTTCAGAGGTCGTAGCCGTTGGGGGTTTTCGGGGTGGTGGTTGTCGTCTGGGTTGCTCTGGTCTTATCTCGGGTTCAGGTGGGGGAGGCTTCTTATAGCGGGTGAGTTGAACGTCCAGCTTCACCGCTGTCTGGTACCACTCGTGCAGTTGATCAGGTACTGCTCGAATAATGCAGGCCTGGGAGAGGTGGTCATCTAACCCTTCAATGAATAGATGGATTAGGGATTGCTCAGGCCACCCCTCTATTCGACCGGCTACCTTGCAGAATTCACGCACATACTCTAGAGCAGGTCTGCCGGCTTGTTTTATTTTGTGGATTTCTCCTCCTGCTCTAAGGCTAATGGAAGGGTCCTCAAATCTTTCTCTCAGCCCTAGGAGGAAGAGGTGGGGATTATCTTATTCGGGGGGTTGCTCATTATATAAATTGTTTAGCCATTCGGATGCCTCTCCCTCTAGGTTGGACGCAATCACATCAACCATGGCACCTGGGTCTGGGTAGAGATAGGCCCAGCGATTTAAATGAGAACGTACTTGGTTGAGGAAAAAAATTAGCTTCTCTGAGTCCCCATCGAAAGTTGGTATGAAGGGTGGGCCAATTATAGGCTGTTGTGGGCCCCACTGTGGCTGTTGCCGCTGGGCCCACCCTTGTTGCTGATTTAACGGCTGCTGAGCTCTCCACTGTAGGGATGGTGCTCCCAGTCATGGCTGGCCCCACCCTGGTTGCTGTCGTATGCCCAGGGGTCGCATGTTCGGGGCCTGCGGTCCTCCACCCTGCTGTGGTTGCAATACTGGCAGTGCTGGCCTCTCGAATCATGGGAGGTTTTCTAAAGGTTGCTGAATAGGTGGGGGCGGTTGCTGCCTTCTCTGTTGTTGGCCTGCGGGGGGTGATGGCACCCTCTCCTGCTGTAGGCCCCTCCACGGTTGCTGTGCCTCTCTCATTTGTGGCCCCACCTGCTGTTGCTCTCCTGGCTTTGGCACCACCCCAAGCTGCTGTAAGGCCTCTATTAGCTGACGCACGCTCAGAGGCCTTTGATCCTCCATCTGCGGGGGCTGCCAAACTCCCCATTGAGGCAGGGGGCCCAGGCTGGGTTTCCCTCTCTCTGTGGGGCTGGAGGCCCTGGCAGGGGGCTCCAGGGATTGGTAAACTGTTTGGTCTGCGAGGGAGGGGCTGGGGGCCTCTCTCAGCAGGGATTGTTCCGCGCCCCTCACTTCTAACGTTTCAAATTTCTCTGCCAAATTCTCCACGGACTGACTATGGGTGGCAATTGGATATCTCCACTCACCCGAGTCTTCAGCGGCAGAAGGCTTGGCAGTTCTCCTCTGGTGTAGGGGATGTAATCTGTGAGAATCCCTTTGTTGTGGCTCCAACTCATCCGTCTTGGAAGTTTTTGAAGATGGAGAAGCTGTTACGAAATCTCCGGATTCCACGCTCGGTTTCTCCCAGTCTGAAGACCAGATCAGCTCTCCTAATCTCTTTGGCCTTGCTCCCAGCTGGAGGATTTGCGAGGGTTCTCTCTCTACCGGCTTGCACGCTGTTGCTCCCCTCTCTGGGGAACTTGCTGCTGCAGGGGTGCTGATCTCAGGCAATTCTTCTTCTTCCATGATGTTACTTTCTCCGAATCTTTGTCAGTCTATCCCTTTAGTTTTAGGAATATTGACTAGGGGTTCGGAACCCCTAATAGTCTGAAAAGTTTGTTGGATTTTGGCTTGATGTTATGGTTCCGAAGGAAGAGGCTTTTCAAAGAAACTTGAGGCATTATTTTCCTTTAAGAATCTTTTTAATGGCAACATAGCTTCGGCACATACATGAACGAAGCCAAAATCTGAACCCTCCTACTTCATCCCACAGTATCTGAGCACATTCCCCTCCCTCATTTGACAGTCATTAATCACATTCTCAAATTAGTTTAAAGTGTGAACTTTCCCTCCCGTTCCATAACGCGCTATATTTTATCTCCTCGTATTTCATCCAGCTTTGAAGATGCTCTGCTGAAATATTGTTATGGCTAACTAGTTCCCAAGCACATTCTTTCACTCCCCCCTTCCATACTATCTAATAGTGGCTCTAAGTAATACACAGGTTAAATAGTAAATGTCTGCATCCACATATAATGTCAGGCAAAAACATTCGATGTTAGCAGCATTGACAGTAGGGAGTAAAGAGAAAGAAGAAATAAAAAAAAAGAAAAGCATAATGAAGTAGAGAGTGATGGAAAGGATGGAAATCCCACTTACAAAGTAGGAGATATAAGAAACATACCCAAGACCCATAAAGGAGTCAAATGCCTGTACACTAAGGCTCAAAGTTTAGGGAACAAACAGGGTGAACTTGAAGTATTAGTGTCAACCTTCCAGCTGGCGAATTCAACATTAAAGAAACTCTACGGCCTTGAGGTGCCATAAGACAGGGGTCCCCAACCCCCGGTCCATGGACCAGTACCAGGCCACAGCATGGCAGCAACCGGTCTGCACAAACAAGCAAAGCCCCATCTGCAAGATGCAGGCAGCACACAAAACCACGCACCCTCCAGTCCACGGAAAAACCTCTCTCCACGGAACCGGTCCCTGGCACCCAAAAGATTGGGAACCTCTGCCATAAGAGATAAATTTTTATTGAATACACATCCCGGCACTGAAGAAGTAAAATCAACTCTAGTTTTCCTGTGCAAAATTCTGGTTAGTTAACAATAGCTTTTCATAACCCCCACCCACCATGTGTTCACATTGCCCAATCACATTCTTTCTGTTTGTTATGGAAACGGTCCACTTCTCTGCCAGACACCTGCTTTGGATGACCTTGGTTCTCACAGTCCATGGACAGCTTCTTCTTTTTTTTTTTTAAACAAGTTTTATTGGTTTTCCAATTTTACATTGAGTATTCTGAAAGCAGCGTGGTAACTGGGTAATCAATAGTTCAATAACAAAATCTTTAAAACATATCTTAGGTTACATCATCAGAAATTCCTTCTCTATTTCCCTTAACATTTGTTATATCACATTTAGGCTTATAAATTTTTAATTATAGCAAAGTTAGTTAGAACATTTATCAATATATTTTTTGCTTATACATATCCATATCCTGTTTTAAGTTTTACTTAATTTTTAATTTTTTATTACATTATACCAATTTAACCTTTAATATCCATAGTGTTTAAGTTTTGGGTAATCCAAATTTCCTTTATTTCACTACATAAAAATTATAATATCTAAAATATACATATTACTTACTTAAATCTATTCTTATCTTATATAAACATTTTCTATTTCTCATCCTAGTACATCATCACTTACTAATAGAGTGTCCTTTATTGTCTCAAGTCCATCATCTATATTATCTGGGCTAAACAATAGTTCAAAGCTAATTCTTGATCGTTAATTTTCATTTCCCTTATAAATCTAAATCCTAAATATTAAGCCAGTTGTCCCTTATTTTTTATCATTTAACAACAATATTTAAATCCAATAATCATACTTCCCTTCATCTAAATATCTCCCTTTAGCCCATTAGTTGAGACTTTAGGATCCTCTTATCATAAATCAAAAGATCCCATTTCTTTTTAAATCTAACTCTAGCTTTCTTTTTGTGCCAACCAGGCTTCCATACCAATGCCTTTAAATCATCAGATAAATCTCCTTTCATTCTTGTACATATTGCTTGAACCAAGGGAGACCATGTAGTTATCAGTTTTCCAGAAAGGCTGGCACATTCATAATCGTTAGGTTGTTGTCCTGGTGGCTCCTTCAATACAATTTGGTCTTCTTGTTCCTCAGGTTTCTTCTGGTTTAGGTGGAGAGTCACATCCAGCTTTATAGTTGTTATTTGGTTATCTAGGTTTTCAGTATGCTGTATTTGTTGGTCTTTAACAGCCTCCATGCTGGTGTTGCTTTGTTCCACTTCTGTTGTTTTTTGGGTTGTAAGTTCTTTAGTTGCGGTCAGGGTTTGTCTGTCAAAGTTTTCAGTAAATTGTATTTGCTGATCTTTAAAGTCCTCTGTCTTCCGCCTCTGTTGGTTTTTTAATTATAGGTTCTTTCGTCAAGGTCAGAGTTTCATTTTGTAGGTTTAAGCTGGCACCTTTGTCTTTCAGTCTGGATTTAATTATCTCAGTAGCTTCAAGGATTTTTTCAAGTATGAGTTTATAATTAAGTTGTTGCTGGCCTTCCTCCATTTCTAACACAGTTATAGATAGTCCTTTAGTGAAGGCTATTTCTTAGATGAAAGTCAGTAAATATTCACCTCCACAATTCCTAAAAACTGTCCAGCTGTTCTCCCAGCTTTTTATCTCTTTTAGATAGTGTCAAGGACAAGTCTGGGCTGTAAGCAGGTCTCTTTAACAGAGATATTTACTTGCTATACCATGCTTTGCCACAAGATGTCCCTGACAGCATTTAAAATCTTTTTGAAGACCAAGGCTACGTTTTTATCCCGGTAAAGTTCTTTTTCATAGATAAGGTGACAGGTCCCCGTGAAAATAGGAATTTTTGGGTCCCCAGATATCAAGGTAATATAAATCCAGTTATTTAATTGTATTTTTCAGGGCTTTATTTTCCCTACGTAGTCAGGCGCCGCCATCTTAGAGGGTGGGGAAAAAACGTTTCCTTCCCTCTCTCTTCGCAGGAGAATAGTTGGGATTTCTCCACGGTGGTTTCAATGTGCTTAGCTCTAAATTTGGCCTCAGCTGGAAACGGCATTAATGATGGGCCATGTGGGTGGCCGATCTTTTCTCCGTCGGTCCGAAGAGCTACTCCGGATCAAACGGAAGGGCTGCTACCCTTCCGCGATCAATCAGAAGGTCCACCCCCCTGCTCAGGCAGGAAACCCTATACCATTTCGGACAAATGGCTGTCCAGTCTCTTCTTAAAAACTTACTGTGTTGGAGCATTCACCACTTCTGGAGGCAGGTTGTTCTACTGGTTAATTGTTCTGTCAGGAAGTTTCTCCTTAGTTCTAGGTTGCTTCTCTCCTTGATTAGTTTCCATCCATTGCTTCTTGTCCTGCCTTCAGGCGCTTTGGAGAATAGCTTGACTCCCTCTTCTTTGTGGCAGCCCCTGAGATATTGGAACACTGCTATCATGTCCCCTCGTCCTTCTCTTCATTAAACTAGACATACCCAATTCCAGCAACCGTTCCTTATATGTTTTAGCCTCCAGTCCCCTAATCATCTTTGTTGCTCTTCTCTGTACTCTTTCTAGAGTCTCAACATCTTTTTTACCAAAAAGAAAGCTAGACTTAGGTTTAAAAGTTAGAGCTAAAATTTTATTGGATGGGTAAAAATGGCTTTTAGAGACTTTGACTGAACTAATATGCTTGAGATTCCTAAGGTTCAAGACTTTGATCTGAGTTAATATTGATGTAAATTATTGATTTGATTATGGTCCGGATGGCAAGATGGAAAATTGGAAAATCTAAAATTAGGAGTTGGATAGAGAATGGTGAAACATTTAACTATGATTTATAAAAATATTTGATAGAGTACAGGAAATAGAATATAGTTGAGAGATATTAAAATATATATATATAGATAATAGGCATATTATAAGTCTATTTTAGAAATAATTATTGTTTTATTATTTTAGGCTTGAATGTAAAATGGTTTTAAAACAGAGAAGTATAAATTGAATAATTGGAATAATATGTATATCTTAAAAATAATCTATACTATATGGGTACCCGAATTGTATACTATATGTTTATATAAGGCCAAATTGGAATATGTTAATTGTGAGTTAGTTAAGCCTGAAAACGGGTGGAAATATTATTGATATTGTGTGTGTTGTTTTTTTTTCTATTTGTTTTTTCTTTCTTTGCTTAGAGAGGGAAACTTTAAAGAAGTAATTCAAATTGTCTATGTATGATTATATTTTTTACTTTGTTGTATGGAGTGCCCTATCTCCACGATGAGTTCCAAGCACTTGGTTGTAAAACAAAAAAATTCAATAAAACTTGTTATAAAAAATATATATAAATCAGGATTTCCTATAATAAAAATCTGATTTGGAAAAAAAAACTTACTGTGTTGGAGCATTCACCACTTCTGGAGGCAGGTTGTTCTACTGGTTAATTGTTCTAACTGTCAGGAAGTTTCTCCTTAGTTCTAGGTTGCTTCTCTCCTTGATTAGTTTCCATCCGTTGCTTCTTGTCCTGCCTTCAGGCGCTTTGGAGAATAGCTTGACTCCCTCTTCTTTGTGGCAGCCCCTGAGATATTGGAACACTGCTATCATGTCCCCCTCGTCCTTCTCTTCATTAAACTAGACATACCCAATTCCAGCAACCGTTCCTTATATGTTTTAGCCTCCAGTCCCCTAATCATCTTTGTTGCTCTTCTCTGTACTCTTTCTAGAGTCTCAACATCTTTTTTACATCGTGGTGACCAAAACTGGATGCAGTATTCCAAGTGTGGCCTTACCAAGGCATTGTAAAGTGGTATTAATACTTCACGTAATCTTGATTCTATCCCTCTGTTAATGCAGCCTAGCACTGTGTTGGCTTTTCTGGCAGCTGCAGCACACTGCTGGCTCATATTTAAGTGATTGTCCACTAGGACTCCGAGATCCCTCTCACAGTTACTACTATTGAGCAAGGTATCCCCTATACTATACCTGTACATTTGGTTTTTCTGCCTAAATGTAGAACCTTACTTTTTTCACCATTCAATTTCATTTTGTTAGATAGCGCCCAGTGTTCAAGTCTGTCCAGATCCTCCTGTATCTTAAGCCTGTCTTCTGGAGTGTTGGCTATTCCTGCCAGCTTGGTGTCGTCTGCAAATTTGATGAGTTCCCCATCTATCCCCTCGTCCAAATCGTTGATGAAGATGTTGAAGAGCACTGGGCCCAGAACAGAGCCCTGGGGCACCCCACTACACACTTCCCTCCATGTAGATGCGGTTCCATTGAGGACCACACGCTGAGTACGGCCGGTCAGCCAGCTACAAATCCATCTGGTGGTGATGCTGTCTAACCCACATTTTTCTATTGTCAACGCTGTTAATATAGGATATTATTGCTTTGACAAGATATGCAGCACTGTCTGGTATTTTTAGAGTTAACTCAGATGACATAGAAAGGGAGGAGATTTATGAAGAAAGCGTGGGGAAAGGAACGGAAGTGAATCTTTGGCCTCCAGCCTAATTGGAAGAGGTGACTCATGACTGTAAAGTAAGGGAGGAGTTTAGCAAGATAAGATAGACGCAAGCCAGGGAAATTCAGATTCTGGCATCCGCTTTGTATGTGCCGAAGCTATGTTGCAAAATAAAAATTCTTAGTGGAAAACAATGCCTCAGGTTTCTTTGAAAAGCATCTTCCTTCGGAACCATAACATCATGCCAGAATCTATAACCTTTTCAAACAACTGGAGGTGCATTACCCCCACCTCTTTCTCCTAGCCTGGAGTGAGAATGACAGAAATCAGGAGGAAGACCATCTATCATGAAACGGGAGTTTGTTGAATACAACCCGGCAGCTGCTGATATCCCAGAGGGGGAAATAACAGACAGCATGCTGTGGGAAAATGAATTTTGGCAGACGAATGAGAACCGGTGGACAGACAACGGGCAGACTGCCACTCAAGGCCTGGGTGAGTTACTGGAAATATCTCAAACCCCAGAGGGGAGAGGCAGAAATCCACTCCTGCAGAGAGAAGCCTACAGCCCCTCCATTTCGTATCAGACAGCCTTTCAGACCCTGTCTTCCTCTATCAGGGAATTCCAGTCTGAGGCCTCTGCAACAATGGGGAGTGTGGCATTCGAAGCAGGCAGGGAGCAGACACATTCTGAGCTCACCACAGCTGATAGGGGCCTTGCAACAGATTGAGAGGGAGCAAGAGCCACAGTGGGGGCCCCAACAGCCTATAAATCCTCTGAACTTGCCACAGCTAATAGAGGCCTTGCAACAGATTGGGGTGGTGCAGGGCCCAGGAGATCAGCAGCTGGAGGGAGGACGGCCACAACAAGGAGATTGGCCCCACCCCCGAACGTGCAACCCCTGGGCATAAACCAGCAACCAGGTTGGGGCCAGCAGCAGCAACAGCCACAGTGGGGGCCCCAACAACCTATAATTGCTCCACCATTCAGTGCAACCTTCGATGGGGACCCAGAGAAACTGATTTTTTTCCTCAAACAAGTACACTCTCACTTGAATCGCTGGGCCTATCTCTACTCGGACCCAGGGGCTATGGTCGATGTGATTGCGTCCAGCCTAGAGGGAGAAGCATCCAAATGGCTGAACAATTTATATAATGAGCAAGCCCCAGAATTGGAAGACCCCCACCTCTTCCTCCTGGGTCTGAAAGAAAGATTTGAGGACCCATCCCTTGACCTAAAAGCAAGAGAACAAATCCACAAAATAAAACAAGCCGGCAGGCCTGCCTTGGAGTACGTGCGAGAGTTTCGCAAGATAGCAGGTCGGATAGAGGGGTGGCCAGAGCAGTCCCTAATCCATCTCTTCATTGAGGGATTAGATGATCACCTCTCAGGCCTGCATTATTCGAGCAGTACCTGACCGACTGCATGAGTGGTACCAGACAACGGTGAAGCTAGATGTTCAGCTCGCCCGCGATAAAAAGCCTTCCCCACCTGAATCTGAGCAGCAACCAGAGCAATCCGAACAACAATCACCCCCACGAGACCCTCCGACTACCGCGATGACTGAAAGACCCGGGCCACCTGCAAGCGCGTCAATAAAGTGTTTCCGGTGCGGAAAGAAGGGACATCGAGCAGCAAACTGTCCGATCCCCTACCCCCAACTGCAGAGCAGTCCGGAACCAGCAGCGAGAAGGAGACCTGCCCAGCGGCTAATGAGAGAAAAATCCAACCGGACCACGCAAGAACCTGTTGCCCAGGTTACACCTCCCACACAAAAGGACGCCGGGACTCCAGGTGGACCCGCCCCTGCTCTACCCTCCTTTGACCACGACGACGAAGGAGAGAACAACCCGATGGTGAGTTGACAAATCTCATCTTTTTCACTTCCCGCCAAGCTTATAATCCCTAAGTCGGGGGCACAAATAGACTTAAACGTGCTAATCGATTCTGGATGCACCCGATGCATTATTAGCCTACCTTTTGCCATGAAAATGGGCAAACGGGCAAAACAACTCTCCAAACCTATGAGGTTCGAGCAAGCTGATGGCTCCCTGATGGGAGGGACTTTAGTCACACAATTAACTGAGCCCTTACGCCTAGAAATAGGCGCGCACTGGGAATTTATTCGGTTCCTGGTGGCCCCAAAAATGACTGAGACTGTGATTCTAGGTTTAGCCTGGTTGGACAAATGGAAGCCATTTATCTGGTGGGAGAAAGGAATGAGAACTGTGAGACTACCTATAGGGCTTGAGCCTCCCACTGATTCAACTGACGTTGCGGGACATTTTAGGCCACCCAATGAACAAACACACTTGGCTGCCTCAACGTCACCAGACGAATCACTCATCCCCAATGAATACTGGGACCTAGTGGAGGTATTTAGTGAAAATGAATGCGATGTCCTACCCCCTCACAGGCCCAATGACTGTTCTATCGAACTGATAGCAGGAGCCAAACTCCCACGCCCGAGAATGTATGCCATGTCCCCCCTTGAGATGGAAGAGATGCAGCAATACGTAAATAAAAACTTAGCGAGGGGGTTCATTGAACGGGCCAAATCTACTGTGGGAGCCCCCGTGTTATTTAAAGAAAAAAAAGATGGGTCTCTTCGTCTCTGCGTAGACTATAAGGGCCTCAACGCTGTGAGTGTGGAAAACAGATACCCCCTCCCCCTCCTAAAGGACTTATTAACTCATCTGGCTAAGGGGAGTGTCTTCACTAAATTAGACCTGAGAGAGGCGTATTACCGAGTGAGAATAAAAGAAGGAGATGAGTGGAAAACTGCCTTCAACTGCCCCATGGGGAGCTATCAATTCAAAGTCATGCCATTTGGACTACAGGGGGCCCCAGCCGTATTCATGCAGTTGATTAATGAGGTCCTACATGAACACTTGTACAAAGGGGTTCTGGTATACCTTGACGATATTCTGATATACAGCACGAATATGACTGATCACATAAAGCTGGTGAGAGAAGTGTTAAAGAAACTATTGAATGCCAAGCTTTATGCCAAATTGTCAAAATGTGAATTTCACCAGACCCGATTAGATTACCTCGGCTACAGAATCTCCAACGAAGGCATTGAGATGGATCCAGCCAAGGTGAAAACTATAATCGAATGGCAGCCCCCCAAAACCCGCAAACAGCTCCAGAGCTTTCTAGGTTTTGCCAACTTCTACCGTCAATTCATCCCCTCTTTTGCCAAAATTGCCCTACCCCTTACAGATTTACTCAAAACAGGAAAAAAAGGAGGGAAGCCGCAACCGGGCCAACCACTAGCATGGACTATGAGCTGTCAAACAGCTTTTGAGAATTTAAAAAGACTATTTGCTGCTGAGCCGGTCCTAAAGCACCCCTGCCGAGGGGAACCCTTTGTAATACAAGCCGACGCCAGTGATGTGGCCGTTGGAGCTGTACTACTCCAAAAGAATAAAAATGGGGTCCTGCAACCCTGCGCCTACACCTCCAAAAAATTTACAGAAAGTGAACGGAGATGGGCAATATGGGAAAAGGAGGCCTTTGCAATTAGATGGGGATTGTTAAACTGGCGACACTACCTAGAGGGGAGCAAGGTGCCATTTGAAGTATGGACAGATCACAAAAACCTAGAGGCACTGAAAACTCCCCGCAAATTGTCCCCAAAGCAAGTACGGTGGGCACAGTACTTTAACCGCTTCAACTTTACACTAAAGTACATACCAGGGGGAAAAAACGTCCTAGCTGATGCGCTATCAAGATTGCCCCAATACAAAAGCGAACGTGAAGAAGTTAATGAGGTGATTATCTCCAATCCACAACCTGTTGCACAAATCACGCCTCGCAGGGTCCCTAATCCGGATGACCCTGGAGCAAAGAAAATAAAACGAGAGCTCCTCACCGATCAATGGTTCAAAGATAATCAAACCTCCTTGACGTGCCGGGATGGTGTGGCTTACAAAGGGGGGAAACTGTATTTGCCCGAATCCCTCCGTCTCAATGCTCTCAAACACAGCCATGATGTAAAGCAGGCTGGACACTTTGGATATCTAAAAACACTACATCTCACCCGCCGGCAATTTTGGTGGCCGGGACTGAAACGAGATGTGGAAAACTATGTGAAGAGTTGTACCGTATGTGCCACAATGAAAAGAATCCCGGGGAAAACCCCTGGATTACTGCAGCCGGTGGAAGACCCTTACCAACCCTGGGAAGAAATAGCTATGGACTTTATCGTAGACCTACCTGAAAGTAGAGGAAATACGGTCATCTGGACTGTGATAGACCTGTTTTCTAAGCAGGCTCATTTCATCGCCTGCAAAGGACTCCCATCCGCTCAACGACTGACTAAATTGTTCCTGAAACATATCTACCGACTGCACGGCGCCCCTAAGCGAATAATCTCAGACAGGGGGGTGCAGTTCACAGCAACGTTTTGGAGGAGTTTTCTTAAATTAATTGGATCATCTCAAGGCTTATCATCTGCTTTTCATCCCACCACCAACGGAGCTGCAGAAGCCGCTAACAAAATGGTGGAGCAATATCTCAGATGCTACGTGTCCTATCAACAGACGAACTGGACTGACCTCCTCCCTTTTGCAGAGGTGGCGTACAACAATTCTGTGCACAGCAGCACCGGCTACACACCTTTCAGAGTAGCCACAGGCAAAGAGTTTGGTCCAATTCCTGAATATCCCCAAGTGCCAACCGCTTCCCAGACACTTGACCAATGGGTGAGGGGATGGGAGGAAGTTTGGAGAAACACAAAATCTGCTTTAAAAAAGACTTTTGAAACCTATAAAAAGCAAGCTGACAAAAAGAGGGCTCCCCAAAGAATGTTCCAGGTTGGGGAAAAGGTTTATCTGTCAACCAAATATTTACGCCTCAAATTACCCAGCAAGAAATTAGGACCGAAATTCTTAGGGCCTTTTCCTATCGTAAAGATCATCAATCCAGTCACCGTAAAACTGAAACTCCCTAGACGTTTGGGTAAAATTCACCCTGTCTTCCACAGTAGCTTGTTAAAACCTTATCAGGGTTCCACTTTAAGACCTCCCCCGAAGAAAGCACCTGGGCCCCTCGTAATTGCAGTGCAGACCCATTATGAAGTGAAACGTATTCTTGATTCTAGAATCTTTAAAGGGAAATTGCAGTACCTAGTACAATGGAAGGGATACCCGTTGTCTGAAGCCACTTGGGTGAAATCCAGTGAGGTGAAAGCTGACAGGCTCATCAAATGGTTTCATACGAAACACCCCAACAAACCGAAAACTAGTCATTAATATATGCTTTTGTTTACATTACAGGATCTGTCCTTTTTGTAAGGGGGGGGCGGATGTCAACGCTGTTAATATAGGATATTATTGCTTTGACAAGATATGCAGCACTGTCTGGTATTTTTAGAGTTAACTCAGATGACATAGAAAGGGAGGAGATTTATGAAGAAAGCACGGGGAAAGAACGGAAGTGAATCTTTGGCGTCCAGCCTAATTGGAAGAGGTGACCCATGACTGTAAAGTAAGGGAGGAGTTTAGCAAGATAAGATAGACACAAGCCAGGGAAATTCAGATTCTGGCATCCGCTTTGTATGTGCCGAAGCTATGTTGCAAAATAAAGATTCTTAGTGGAAAACAATGCCTCAGGTTTCTTTGAAAAGCATCTTCCTTTGGAACCATAACATCTATTTTATCACGTAGTAGGTTGTGATCTACTTTATCAAATGCCTTACTGAAGTCCAAGTAAATTATATCCACAGCATTCCTCTGATCCACTAATTTTGTCACTTGGTCAAAGAATGCAATAAGATTTGTCTGGCATGATCTGTTTTTGACAAACCCATGTTGGCTTTTAGTAGTGATTTTGTTTGCCTCTAGGTGTTCGCTGATTCGTTGTTTGATTATCTTTTCCAGAATCTTTCCAGGTATTGAGGTCAGGCTGATAGGTCTGTAATTTCCTGGATCCATTTTTTTTCCTTTTTTGAAGATGGGAACTACATCAGCTCTTTTCCAGTCCTCTGGTAGTTCCCCAGTGCTCCAGGATCTTTGAAAAATATAGTTCAGTGGTTCTGAGATCACATCTGCCAGTTCCTTGAGAACCTTGGGGGTGTAATCCATCTGGTCCTGGTGATTTGAATCGTCTAGGCTGGACAGGTGCTCACTTACCATTTTCTTGCCTATCTTAACTTGTGTTTCTATTCTGTTTTTTATGGCACTATTTTTGATAGGTTGGTCTGTTTTTTCCCTTTGTGTAAAGACAGATGAAAAAACGAGTTATATAGTTCTGCTTTCTCCCTGTTGCTTGTCACCCTTCTTGCCACTTTCCCCCACTAATGGACCAATCATTTCCTTCACTTTTTTCTTGTTTTTTACGTGTTGAAAGAAGCTTTTTTTGTTATTTTTGACTTTGGTCGCAAGCCTTAGTTCATTTTGAGCCTTAGCTTTCCTCACTTCATCTTTGCAGGCTCGGGCTATTTGCTGATATTCTGCCTTAGTTATGTGCCCCTCTTTCCACTTTCTATACTTGTCCTTTTTGTCTTTCAATTTATCAGAGAGTTCTTTATGCAGCCATGCTGGTTTCTTTTGACAGCTGTTATTTTTCCTCTTTGTTGGTATTGTGCTAGACTGGGCTTTTATTATCTCACTTTTCAAAATTTCCCAAGTTTCTTGAGTTGTTTTCCCCTTGAGGATTCTCATCCATGGAATCCTTCCCAAGCCCTAAGTTTATTGAAATTAGCTCTCTTGAAGTCCAAGACTCTAGTTTGACTGTGTTCTATTGCTTGTACTTCCATAATGTTGAATGCCAATATTGCATGATCACTTCCCCCCAAGGTTCCTGTAGCTTCAACACCTTGTAGCATTTCATCTCTGTTAGTGAGAATTAGATCCCAAATGGCTAATCCCCTAGTTCCCTTCTCTATTTTTGGGGAGACAAAGTTGTCTGCTAGGTTTGTCAGGAATCTGCTTGATCTTCCAGTTGGTGCAGAGTTTGTCTCCCAGTTGATGTCAGGGTAGTTAAAGTCCCCCATTACTATTGTGATGTGCTTCCTACATACCTTAGTTAGCTGACTAGCAAAAGGTTCATCTATTTCCTCTGTTTGGTTGGGTGGCCGATGTAGTATACACCTATGGCAATGTCATTTCCCCCCCCCTTTTATATTGACCCAAATGCATTCAAGACAGTTTTCATCATTGTTGTGCTCTATTTCTGTAGAGATGTAGTTATTTCTTATATAGAGAGCAACTCCACCTCCTCTTTTATTTGGTCTGTTTCTTTTAAATAATTTAAATCCCTCTAGCTGTGTGTTCCATTTGTGGGTTTCATCCCACCATGTTTCCGTAATGGCAACAATATCATATCTGCCCTCATTAACCTGAATTTCTAGTTCACCCTGTTTGCTGTTCATACTCTGTGCATTGGTGTATAGACATTTGAGTCCTTTATGACTGACCCTGTGTTTACTTTCTACATAACCTGTGTGGTGCCTGAGTTCCCCTATTGTCCTACCTCCTATTTGGTTAGTGTACTTTGTGTGGCACTCGCTATTGAAAGCTTGATTTTGCTTGACAGCAAGGTTGATATTCTTGTCCACACACACATCTATGTTACATGCACTGATAGCCCTATAGTTTTTAGATTGCCGGGGACAGGGATGTTCTGTATCAATTAACTCACTGTCCCCGCTGTTTAGTTTAAATATTCCTCCAGAAAATCTGTGAATTTATAGCCGAGTAACTCAGTCCCTTTCTTTGATGGATGCAAACCATCTCTTTTGTACATTTTTTCATTGGACCAGCTACAGACATCGTGACTAATATAACCAAAGCCTTCCCCTTTACACCACTCCTTTAGCCATACATTGAATTCTGCTATATGCTGGTCTTTTCCATTTTGCTCCTTATACACTGGTAAAACCTCTGAAAAAGTAAGCCTACAGCCTATCCTGCTAACTTCCTGCCCCAAGCTCTGGAAATCATTCTGCACAGAGAGTGCATCTTTTTGGGACAGATCGTTAGTGCCAAGATGTACAATAGCCTCCACATCACAGTCCTTGCTGGCATTCTTGATTATTTTAGAAATACGCTTCTTGTCCCTACTGGCAGTAGCACCTGGAAGACACCTGGCCTCTTTCAAAACCTCTGTGTCCTTTCCTAAATTTACATCCCTTATAATTGAATCACCAAGCAGAAGGTGGCTTCTCTTTTTGGATGCCTTTCTGTTCTTGCATGACTGATGTGTAATACCTGATTCGCACTTCTCCCTGTCGAAAACAAGTTCTTCATCTCGGACCACGATCCCCTGCTCATTTGAGTTATCATCACAAATACCTTTACCTGTCTCTTTAATGTCCCTATTAAGGTCAGCAAGGGCACTGTATCTGTTGTGCAGGGACACAGCGAAAGCTTTGTGTTTATGGATCCCACGGTTGTCCACACTGCCCTTCTCCTGCAGGATCTTTGTGGTAGAGGGGGGCTGATAGCGCGGAGGCTCAATAGAGTAGAAGGGCTGAACTGGACACCTAATTTCTGCCTGAAGAGCACAGATTACAGACCCTAGATAAGTAATCTGTCCTTGTAGACTAGTGATTTGTTTACAGATAGGACAGTTTCCAAGTTTGAAAAGGGTACTGCGAAAGACAGCTGCAAAACAAGTGTTGCACTGAACTAAGCCACACATTCTGAGATACAAGGAATCTCAGACGCACTTGCCCTGAATGTACCGCTGCTGTTTTTGATTTTTAGTTATATGATTCACAACAACCCCACAAAGAGCAGCTGGAATATGGAACATGAGCTCAGCAGGAAAAAAGGGAGAACTTAGAACATCCGTTCTTTGGCACACAGCTTTCCAAGAGACAGGGGGGAAAAAACCAAAAATAAAACAAAATCAAAACTTCAACTCCCAGCACAATCGATGGGGCTGCACTCACTGCTCCTGAGGGGGCCTCCTGTCCCTCTAAAACAGAATCTGGGTTGATTATGTTCTATTGTTTGTGTTTGTATTATATTGAATTCCAAGTTGATATGGTCACTCTCCCCCAAAGTTCCCGTAATGTCAACCCCCTCTATCATTTCATCTCTGGTAGTAAAGTCAACCCCGTCTATCATTTCATCTTTGGTAGTAAGAATTAAGTCCAGTATAGCTGACCCTCTAGTTCCCTCCTCTAACTTTTGGATGACAGAATTTTCAGGTAGGCTCGTCAGGAACCTGCTTGATTTCCCACTTGGTAGATAGTTTATCTCCCAGTTTATGTCAGGGTAGTTAAAGTCCCCCATTTCTATTGTGTTGTTTTCTACATACTTTAGTTAACTGATTAGCAAAAAGTTCATCTATTTCTTCTGCTTGGTTGGGTGGCGTATAGTATACACCTAGGGCAATGTCATTCTTTTTTTCCTTTTATATTATACAACATTTTTATTAGAAAGAATCATCCCCCAGGTAGTTTACCTTTTTCACAACCGTAAATTCCATTTTGTTTTCCAGTTTTCTTTTATCTTCTTCATTCATGTTCTTTACCAACATGTTGGTCTTTAACTTATTAATTTTCATCCCCACCAGTTGTCCAAATATTTTAAGCTTCCTCATAAAATATTCAATATCATTCAGCAGGTCTTGTAAGATAAAAACCAAATTATCAGCAAAAGCATGTAACATATTTATGTCCCTTTATTTTTAGTCCTTTCACTCTATTATCTTGTCTAATGTTATCTATTTAATAATTCCAACACCAAAATAAATAATAAAGGGGATAAGGGACACCCCTGTCTTGTCCCTTTCTGGATCTCACATGGTTTCATCAAGTTACCATTAACCATGATCTGGGCCTTCTGTAGTGTAGAAATGGATTTCAAACCCTGTATAAAACTCAGTCCAAAATCCATCTTTTCAACTACTTTAAACATAAAATCCCAATTCAAATTATCAAAGGCTGTCTCTGCATCTAGAAAAATTAATGCAGCCTGTTTGTCATTGCATTGTTGTAGATATTCAAGTATATCCAAAACAATTCTCACATTGTCTTTTGGCTGTTTTGGGGTAAAAAACCACATTGATATTCATGAACATAGACCTGTAAAACTTTTTTTTAATCTTTCAGCTAGAATGGATGTAAACAGTTTCTAATCACTGTTAAGAAAGAAGATTGGCCTATAATTTTTTGTAAGGGTTAAGTCTTACCCTTCCTTGGGTATCAGAGCAATATAAGCTTCCTTCCAGTGGTGGGATTCAAATATGTGAACAACTGGTTCTCTGTGTGGATGCCGCTTCCGGAAGTCCATTCTGGGCCTGGGCAACAAAAAATTAGCTACTGGTTCTGCCAAAGTGGTGCGAACTGGCTGAATCCCACCACTGCTTCCTTCCATGGATCAGGCATAGGCTTCCCTTGTAGAATGGAGTTCATTAAATCTTTCATCAGCAATAATAGATGATCCTCAAACAACTTGTAAAAGCCACTTGGTAAACCATCTGGTCCTGGCGCTTTACTTGTCTTGACTCGTTTAATTGCTTCTGTTATTTCAAAAGTCGTTATTGGATTACTCATAATGTTCTTTTGTTCTTCTGATAGTTGGTGTAAATTCTGGTTTTGTATGTAGTTATCAATTTGTTAGGACAGGAAGGCCTGGAGGAACGTTGTCCATGGGGTCGCGATGGGTCGGACACGACTTCGCAACTAACAACAACAACAACAACAACAATCAATTTGTTCCAATGGGACCTCATTTCTTATACAAATTAGAGTAACAGTCCCAAAAAAGAATTTGAATGTTTTTGTTATCCATGTGAATCTTATTTCCTTCTTGAATTTTGGTGATTATTTTTTCAGTCTGTTTTCTTAACTTGTGAGTCAGCCATCTTCCTGGTTTATTTGCATGTTCAAAAATTTTCTGTTTTTTATATTTCAATTTCTTTTCCATATCTGAAACTGTCAAATTAGAAATTTGTTGTTGCAATAATTTCAATTGGTTAACACTCTTCTTTTAAAACAAAGGACAAGAAAGTATTAAAATCAGCACTATTAACATTTAAACCAATACTAGTGATATCAGCAGGTCAGAGACTTTTTGCCTCCAGTCCTTGAATTCCTTAGATAGGGAGGAATAAGTAAGCAGTTAAACCGACAAGAACCAGTCAAGTGGATCTTGCTTCAACTTCAACTCAAAAGTTCATTAGAATGGTGAAAACATGCCTCCTGAACATCTAGATCAGCATTAACAGGATCATGGAAGATGGAAACATGTCACTTACAGAAAAAAACAACAACCAAGAATAATGTCCCTGCTGACTGGTTCAACCCAGCCCAGTGCAGCCCCACTGGAGCTGAGCAATCGATTTCAAAGCCTCCCCCTGGAAGAAAGCATACAGACACCTGTAAAAGAGGCATCCCCACCTGTAAAAGAGGCACCATCACCTGGAAAAGAGGCACCATCAAGCGTTCCTTTAATTGGAAGAAAAGTAACCCAGACTTCCCTAGGAAAAAAAGACATGTGTTGGTGACAGGAGATTCAATTCTCAAGGGAACAGAATCAGCCATCTGTAGACCGGACATCCAATCTAGGGAGGTATGTTGTCTCCCCAGAGCAAAAATAAAAGATGTGGCTGAGAACCTTACTAAAATGATCAACCCCACAGATTACTACCCCTTTCTTCTCCTTCATGTAGGAACCAACGATATGACAATGAACATAGAAACAATATCGAGAGATTACGAGCAGTTAGGCAAGAAAGTTAAGGAATTAGGAGCACAAGTGGTGTTTTCATCTGTACTTCCAACAAAAGGTCAACATCCAATGAAAGAACAAAGGATTATAGAAATGAACCACTGGCTTAAGGGTTTGCACCGAGAGAACTTTGGATTCCTAGACCATAGTCTGCACTACCTACATGAGGGCAGGACAAGAAGTAATGGATGGAAACTAGTCAAGGAGAGAAGCAACCTGGAACTGAGGAGAAACTTCCTGACAGTTAGAACAATTAACCAGTGGAACAACCTGCCTCCAGAAGCGGTGAATGCTCCAACACTGGAAGTTTTTAAGAAGAGACTGGACAGCCATTTGTCCGAAATGGTATAGGGTTTCCTGCCTGAGCAGGGGGTTGGACTCGATGACCTCCAAGGTCCCTTCCAACTTTATTATTATTATTATTATTATTATTATTATTATTATTATTATTATTATTATTATTATTATTATTATTATTATTATTATTATAAAGGATGGGCTGCACCTCACAAGAACTGGGAAGAATGCATTCAGAAAATGACTGGCTCAACTTATCAGAAGTGCATTAAACTAAAAAAGAAGGGGGAGGGGGACCTATCTTTAGGACAATCTTTAGGATCTTTGGGACTTAATTCCATGCACAAACCCCAAGACAACCAATCAAACAATGAGATAGAAAGTGATGGGAAGGAAGAAAAACTCATATATAAAGTAGGAGTCATAGGAAGCATAACTAAGGTCAACCATAAAGGACTCAAATGCCTATACACAAATGCTCATAGTTTAGAGAACAAACAGGGTGAACTTGAAGTACTAGTACATGAAGGCAGTTAAGATATAGTTGCCATTACTGAAACATGGCCGGATGAAACTAAAGACTAGAATGTACTGATGGAAGGATATAATCTGTTCAAAAGAAACAGACCCAACAGAAGAGGAGGTAGAGTTGCATTATACATAAGAGATCACTACATCTCTACAGAAATCCACAAAACCAAGAAAGCCCCCTTGAATACATATGAGTCAATATAAAAGGGAAAAAGTGACATTGCTGTAGGAGTATACTACAGGCCACCCAACCAAACAGAAGAAATGCATGAACTTTTTGCTAACTAGTTAATACATATATGTAGAAAACACACCACAGTAGTAATGGGGGACTTTAACTACTCTGACATCAACTGGGAGACAAACTCTGCATTAAGTGGGAAATCAAACAGGTTCTTGACCAACCTAGCAGACAACTTTGTTATCCAAAAGGTAGAGGAGGGAACTAGAGGGACTGCAATACTGGCCCTGATTCTTACTAACAGAGAAGAAATAATAGAGGGGGTTAAAGTTGTAGGAACCTTGGGGGAGAGTGACCATGTCATATTAGAAATCAATATAATGCAGACACAAGCAATAGAACATAATCAAACCAGAGTCCTAGACTTTAAAAGAGCTGATTTCAAAAAACTTAGAGCGAGCTTGGGAAGGACACCATGGATGAGAATCTTAAAGGGGAAAACAACCCAAGAAGCTTGGGAAACTCTAAAGAATATGATTATAAAACCCCAGTCCACCACAATACCATTGAAAAAGAAAAATAAGAAATCCAAGAAGATACCAACATGGTTATGTAAAGAACTCTCTGACAAACTGAAAGACAAAAAAGGTAAGTACAAAAAAAGAGGGACATATAACTAAGGCAGAATACCAACAAATAGCCCGAACATGCAAAGATGAAGTCAGGAAAGCTGAGAATGAAGTAAGACTTGCAACAAATATAAAAAACAATTAAAAAAACATTTCTTTCAACATATAAGAAAAAAGTCAAGGAAACAATCAGTCCACTAATGGGAGACAATGGCGAAGAAGTAACAGGCAGTAGAGAGAAAGCAGAGCTGCTTAACTCATTCTTTGCATCAGTCTTCACACAAAAAGAAACTATAGCCCAACCTACCAAAAACATAACTGCAAAAGACAGACTAGAAATAAAAATTAAAATAAGCAAGAAAATGGTAAGAGAACACCTATCTGATCTTGATGAATATAAATCACCAGGACCTGACAGATTACATCCCAGAGTTCTGAAGGAGCTGGCAGGTATCATCTCAGAACCATTGAACCATATCTTCAAAGATCCTGGAGCACCGGGGAACTACCTGAGGACTGGAAAAGAGCTGATGTGGTTCTCATTTTCAAAAAAGGGGAAAAAACAGATCCAGGAAACTGCAGACCAATCAGCCTGACATCAATACCTGGGAAGACCCTGGAAAACATAATCAAGCAACAGATTTGCAAGTACCTAGAAACAAAGTTATACACAAAACCCAACATGGGTTTGTCAAAAACAGATCATGCCAAGCAAATCTTATTTCATTCTTTGAGAAAGTGACTAAACTAGTGGACCAGAGAAATGTTGTGGACATAGTATACCTAGACTTCAATACGGCATTTGACAAAGTAGACCACTTAGTAAAGTAGAAAAATGTGAGGTAGACAGCATCACCATCAGATGGATTTGTAACTGGCTGACAAATCTCACTCAAAATGTAGTCCTTAATGGAACTACATCTACATGGAAGTAAGTAGGCAGTGGGGTGCAACAAGCTTCTGTTTTAGGTCCAGTACTCTTTAATAACAATTTAGATGAGGGAATAGAAGGAAAACTCATCAAATTTGCAGATGACACCAAACTAGCAGGAATAGCCAACACCCCAGAAGATAGGCTCAAAATCCAGATGGATTTTGATAGACTTGAACACTGGGCCCTATCTAACAAAATGAAATTCAATGTAGAAAAAAAGGCAAGAAAAAGTTGTGGGTGCTCCAACACTGGAGGCTTCCAAGAAGGGACTGGACAACCATTTGTCTGGAATGGTATAAGGTCTGCTGCTTGAGCAGGGGGTTGGACTAGAAGACCTCCAAGGTCCCTTCCAACTCTGTTATTCTGTTATTATTCTGTTATTCATGTTAAGCATATTATGGGATGGTACTTTCTACATGGAGGCCAGTATGCAAATACAAATACAAAAATGTCAGCAATGTGTCAAATTACTGTAACCAAAGAATGAGCTCTGTTGTTTTCTCAAGGAAAAGCATATAAAGCTGGTGCTTGGGAGCAGAAAATCACTCCTCTTTTTGGCTGAGAGGTCAGCAAAGGGCCCCTCTTGTGTGCATAAATAAAGAGTACTTTTTTACTTCACCTTTCTGGCTGAGTCTATTTGGGCAAAGGCACACTGGGTCCAATGAATTGCTGGCTTTTCTGGCTAACACTAGCAAGCTTGGCTCTTGATTTTTGTACCTTTTAACCCTACATTTGATATCACAAATAGTTGGTATTAACATTTTATTCTAGAGAGTTTTGCATCTGTAGATGGGCAGGGAATTAATGATAATTGCTTACTTTGCAACACCTAACAAAAGCTAAAGCTGTAAAGCAGTTTCTAGATCATTTGAGGTTCATCAAGGCAGAATGAATGTTTGGGGGATTTTTTTTTTCTATTTGAATATCTCTTCATGATTGTACAAAATAGAAATCTGCAATGAATGATAGGTGGAAAAAACAGATCTGAAGAGAAAGAATTATGCTTTGCTTCCTCTCCCTCTGCTTTCCAGTTTGTTTAATCTGTTGGATAGGTGTCCCTATGTTTCCTGAATAAACACAACAAACTCAAAATCCCAATGTTTCTGAACAGTCATTGGAAGCAATTTTCACCTCTGTGGAAATGGGAACCATATAGAGAAATCAGTAGAAGTGCAAGAAAAACCAAACTCTGATTGATTGCCCTCATGGCCATTCTGTGATTTAATGTAGCAACTGTGGGAAGAACTGAAGGTTCTTTGGTGTAGTTTTTAAAGCTGAAAATAGCTTTGCTAATGCAGCTTATAATATACAAACCATTTACTTCACCTTCATTACTGGTAATAGATGGGCAACATTGCAGAGCTATCATAAATCTGTCCTTTGCTGAGAGCCTGTGTCCCAGGGGAAGGTCTATCATGGCTGCAGTCTCTTTGTTGACTGGAAGCTTTACTTCCTGCTGGGAAGATGGGGTGGGGGGGAGGGGAACAACAGAATAGAAGTGGGAAATGACTCCTGACTTAAACAAACCAATGAAATCTGTGGTTATCCCTGGTGGAGTAGTATGGAGATATCCAGTGCTAGTAAAAAGGGTGGAGAGGGAAGGAGAGGGTTTGTCTTGGCTGATGAAGAGCAAAGGCTCTCTCCTTGTTATGGGAAGGCAACAGTAGCTCATTAATAAGGTATAAATTGTTGTGCAGGACTAGCTTCCTGCCAGAGCAGTAGGACAGAAATACACATGAGAAAAATTGCAAGAAATTCCTTTTTATAGAATAAAATTGTTTATTTTTGCTATTATACTAAAATGACATGACCTTACTCCTGCTTATAATTTTAAAAGGATGTTTTGGCAGGAGTATTATAATGAATTGTACTAAGAATGGCATTTATGTCCTCCAAAGGACAAGCCAACTTTAGCCCTCTCCATCCCACCCACACAGCAGTGACCAAAACTGTATTGTTAACTTTGAAAGTTGCTGCTTTTTGTGCAGGCAAACATATGTCATTTCCACAGTGAATAATATTCACGGCTTCCATATACAAATATTAAGATTAGCATATTGTGTCTATTCAATTCTGATATCAGTGTTTCAATATTTGAGGGGCTGCCAGAAAGAACAGGTGGTCAACTATTTTCCAAAGCACCAGAAGGCAGGACAAGAAGCAATGGATGGAAACTAATCAAGGAGAGAAGCAACCTAGAACTAAGGAGAAATTTCCTGACAGTGAGAACAATTAACCAGTGGAATGGCTTGCCTTCAGAAATTGTGGGTGCTCCATCACAGGAGGTTTTTAAGAAGAGACAGCCATTTGTCCAGAATGGTATAGGCAGGGTCTCCTGCTTGTGCACTGCACGCAAAGCACAGTGGGTCATATTATTCTGCTTCTTGACAGGGGAAACCTCCACCTCCCCACCCACTGCCTTGCCATGAATGTGCAGCGTTCAGCCAAGGGGCTCCTTGCAACAACATGGAATGTCTGGAAGGCAGCAGCTTTGCCATCCCAGCCCCATGTGCACACACAAAACACAGTGGGTCGCATTATTCTGCTTCTTGCCGGGGAAACAACATGTTTGCCATCACCACCAACAACAATCTTTCCAGTTTCCACTTCAAGAATCCAAGCCAGCAGGACTGTGTCCAATGGGAAGACAGAACCGGGACGTGCAGCTACTAGTCCTGCACTGTGGATTGGCCGGGGACAAGTGTCCCTCAGCAAATCTCCTGGGATGAGGGTGCGAGGGAGGAGTGCCGGCGGAGGGCCAGCCAAGGATAAACACCCGTGATGGGTTGGTTGCAGTGGGGGCCCCGCAGTGAAGGTGCAGCCAGGTGCCTGCAGTTAATTGTCCCATTCTGTGCGTTGGCTTTTTTGGTGGCACAGCACACTGTTGGCTCATATTTATGAGATTGTCCAACTGCTTTGAGAGAATGGTCAGCCAGCTCTTGCAGTTTCATCTGCAGTTAGAAAAAGATTACAGCTGATTTACAGAACATTAAAAGTCCTTAAATGAATAGGTTGCAAAACTAACCAGACATGAACATTTTCTGCAATTTTTAGCAAAGACTTCAATGTAAGTAACTTGATTATTTCTAGAGCTCTTTGGCAAGTATTGATCTTGCAACAGTCACATCAAGTACTGGGAAGTTCCACAATTAGTGGTTCTAATGATGGTGTTTCAGAAAAAAAAATCATTAAATGATTCAATTTAATGCTGTGGAAGAAGGCAAAATATGGAAATTACTCAAGAAAATGTTTTAAAAGAAAAATCATTCCAAAGCAACAACTGAATTGAAAAAAACCCTAAGTATAATGGAAGAAATAGTCTTTATACAAATGCTCAGCCCCAGAACCTGTTGTCATTAATAAGGCTCAATCCTGGAGCAAACAAAGATCAGTGTTTCTGAGAATATAGGAAGTGCTTCTCTCATACTATGTAAGAGTTAGGTTCTATTGTGATAATCTCAAATGAAGCTGAGATGAATAGGGACCGATTTTTAAGTCAGAATATACAGATATTGGCAAAGAGTGAAGTGCCCTTAAGAAAAGACAACGTCTTCAAGCAGGATGAGAAAAATGACACTCCTGACCAGAAATAGAAGAAAAGGAAACCAGGAAATACAGACAAATAAATCAAGTAACTAAAAGAGGAAGAAATGTGCTCTAGGTAACCAACTTAGACCTCTAATAAGCAATCTGTTCTTTCTGTAGCAGTTTGCAGGGTTGGGGATGATGGGTGTGTGTTTGAAAGGGAGAGAAAAGGATGGAAGGGAGAAAAGCTTTACCCACTTTCAGTTCTGGCCCGACTGTCACTAGCATGTGGCCTCCCAGTTTATCTCTAAAGAATGCTGCCCTGAAGAGAAAAAAGAATGTCCACCTCTATTTTAAGGTCTTTAGTTGGTATGAAGGCGAGTCTGAAATAAAATATTTCCCCAAATTATTTTTGACCTAGTCAGTCTTTGCTGCCTTCTGCTGTTACAAAAGGATGTGAGCCTAACTGTGATTTGTAAAAGCCCAACTGTCCTTAAACACAAAAACAAAAAGCTAACAAAGCTCTTAGGTTCCACTTTCTTACTGTATTTGCAGCCACAATGTGCCTATCCCCATTTATTATCTTCCAATTTGGCTAACAAAAAAGCCTCACTGTGGGGCTGGTTAGTAGTTCCCCATTCTCTTCTTCAGATGAAATCATGTGCCCCAATGGACTCCAAGACCTCCACAAATGCCTTACTTGGGACTGTTCATCATGCATACTGTCACTTTTGTAAGACCTAAAAGTGGTCCTGCTGCTCTTCAGGATCCCAGTCACCACAACTGTGTTGCTGGTTGGCTCAGTTCCCTAAGTCTTTGCTGAGGGCTTAGCAAGTTGGCCGCTGTGTTTACAAGCAGGGATGTGCCAGTTGGTTTTTCCTTCAGCAATCCCTCTTCTTGACCCCCCTGCCAAGCACTCACTGCAGGAAAAAAAGAGGATTATACAGAAAGGAAGATCTGAGCAGCTATGAAGGCACCCACCCTTCCAAGCTTCCAGCTTGGAAAATCCATAGGACTTAATTTTTTTAAAAAAGAACTGTACAAAGCCCTGAGGACAAGAGGGTTGTAGTGTTGAGTCATGCACCTCTGTTCCCAAAGTGTCAGGGCAAGGGGCCAGCACAAGTTCTGATTATACCAAACTGGATGGAGAACAAGGGATTCTAGGAACTGGAATCACATAGGACAAGCTTCATCCTCTCCACAGATTGACAAGAGTTACAGAACAATGAAACTTCCTTTGCTGTTATTACATCTTTTGTAATTCCTGTGCCCCAAGTTGCTTGGTTCACAGTGGTTGGTTGAAACAGAAAGCTGCCAAATTTTCTTAGGTAGTTTGCTTTGACACTTCTTAACCTGCCTTGAGCAAGACAACATCTTGAGTGGCTGGGAAAAAAAACATTAATGCAGCTTGGCTGCAGTGTTTCTTGCTCTGTTCATTCATCTCTTCTGT
Organism: Azemiops feae; assembly: GCA_023970755.1. Classification (NCBI taxonomy): domain Eukaryota; kingdom Metazoa; phylum Chordata; class Lepidosauria; order Squamata; family Viperidae; genus Azemiops; species Azemiops feae. The sequence continues at coordinate 90,496 of JALGBA010000726.1, read as the reverse complement.
CAAAAAATAAGGGCTTCAGTTCAGCCGAGCACTTGATGAGATGGAGAAGAAAAGGAAGCCAGACCAGACTCAAAGGCAAATGCTGATCTCCATGGTTCTGGTGCCTCATCCTCCCCCACCCAAAGTGTGCAATGAGGGTGAGCTGTCTTCCTCCTCCTGGCTACTTTACATTGAAGACCATGAGAGGCCGTTCCTCAAGTTTCTGCCACGGACTCTTCTTGTCTCCCTGGTCATCAGTTCCTTCAGAAGGTTCATTGCTGTCATCCTCTGGGCTGGTCATTGACTCACGGCGCAGTTCAATGTTGCTGTTGTAAGAGCTGTTGCCACGGCTGTGCCCATGACGAGGAATTGTAGCAGCATGCTGGTCAGTGTTTTCATCCAGCAGAGGGGTCAGTGAATTGTCCTCAGGAGAACAAATGGCGGTGTGGTTCTCACTGCTGCTTTGCTCTGTGTCAGCATCAGCAAAGACCAGCTTAGAGTATGTTGGACCCATGGCTGGAGCCATGCGCTCCTCCTTCAGGTGCTTGGTAGGCTTGACTCCATTGACATCCAAACCTGAGTCCAAACTGGCATCATTTCTGTGATTCCTCTCAGTACTCTGGAGATCAATGTAAGAATGACGGACTTGAGAAGAACGCCCATCCAGAGATACAAACCAGGCTTGTGGATGTGGCTTCACACCCAGTTCCAGCAACTTCTTCTCACTCAGTGCCTGTAGCTCCCCATTCAGTTGGGCCATAGTGGATTCGTTCAACAACACTGGTATGGTGACTGAACCACTGACAGATTGTGTGTGTGGTCCCCAACCCTTCCCCTCTGGGTCTTCCACTTCATGTTGCCGTCGTTGGAACTGTGAATGTTGGAGCTGCTGCTGCCTCTGTTGTTCCTGGGTACCAATCTGGTGAGGGAGTCCCATGGCAGTTGGGTCCATATCTGGTTGATTTTCAGAGCCCCCAGTAGTCTGCTCTGTTGGAGCCAGGCACATATAGTGGGCAGGAATTACGAGGGTTGGAATGACATTTCGGTACATTGCATCCTTCATATGGTCAATAGAACCATAGAATATTAGCTGTCCAGGTTGACTTAGGGAGGTGGGATGGGCCAGATGGTCTACAGACTGCGACATCATGAAGTCAGGAGGTTTGGCATCCCCTTTATGGGCCATATAAAGGTCAAAAGGAGCTGGAAGAGGTGGTGGTGATGGAAGCTCCTGTAAATAAGGCTTGCTATCATTGTGTGCTTGTTTGCACTGTGTCTCTTTGCTCTTGTCTTTCACCCACTGATGTGAATAGTTAGGCTTGTAATCTTTCAAGAGGGGGGGTTCCAGTGTGCCAGGGGCATCCATGGACCGGGCTGCCTTCAATGAACAACCTTCCACTACTTGAGGATAGTCATCCTTGGGACCACCTTGCTGGCTCAGTGTGTCTGCTGTGGAGGCTTTGCTAGCATGATAAATCTTCTGGTTTGGCACTTGCTTGAAGAATTTCTCATGGGAACTCTCAAACTCCCTGGAGGAGGAGAAGGCTGATTTGAGGATGGATGTATGCACGTCTATGTCTCCACTGGATGAAGCTGTCTCCATATGGCTAGTGCATACAAGATTAATCTGGGACACTGATGTAGTCTGATCTTTCTTGGATGCGTCCAGAGCCCCAGAAGGCTGACGCTTTCTATGTTGTTGACGTGGCTTCAGACACAGTGTCCTAGAGAAGAAGAGATAAAGAAAGAAAATGGGTACAAAGATCTGTATGAATGAAAAAGTATCATAATTCAAGTTCTGACATATTGCATCCTCTGCACACAAAAGGTGTTCAGAAGGTGCACTACAGAACTATGATACTTGAAAATTCCCATTTTATTAACTTCGGCTGGAATACCTCTGCACACAAAAGATGTTCAGAGGTATTCCTGCTGAAAGGTCTCACTTAAGAAGATGGTTGTTGTGGTATGTGAGAAAGACCTTGATAAACAAAGTGAAGAGATGCTGCCTAGGGAAGGCTCAGATAAGAGAGGGCATAGCCCACAGCTGCATAATGGGTGAAGAAAGAGTCATAAGAGACCCTCCCTAACCTCTTAGGCTATAAATGAAATGGTGGAAGATTTGTACTTTCAGACTTGGAAGATTCTGTTACAAGTAGTCTTTGACTTATGACCATTCATTCAGTGACCATTCAAAATTACAATGGTGCTGAAAAAACAGACTTACAACTGGTCCCCAAAGTTATGGCCATTGCAACAGCCCTGTGGTCATGTGATCAAAATTCGGGCACTTGGTAGCCCAACTGCACTTACAGCTGCAGGGGCACATCAATTCTTGCCTTCCATCTCCCCCCCCCCCAATCTATGCCTTTCTGGCTCCGTGTTCTGACCTTTGCCATTGTCTTGCTCCCACTACTGAACAAGCATGCCTGGCCTGGCCCTTTGGGAGTCAACTGCTAGCCACACCAGGCCTTTCAGAGGCCATTTGTGGCCTTGTCCAAATCACATATGGCCTTCTCACAAGGTTTTGAAGCTTTCCAAAGCCTTGGGAGAAGGCTGCATGCAATTTAGACAAGTCTGTGCTATTTGGAGAACAGTGCAAGTGGCTTCGGGAAGAAGGCCTGGCACTGCCAGAAGCTGCCTCCCAAGGGCCAGGCTGAACCAACTTGTCAGCAGCAGAATGAAGAAGATAGCAACGGTCAGCTGGGGTGGCGGAGTGAAGCGCAGCAGGGATGGCTGGGCTGGGGTTGCTGAGGCTTCCTGGGGCAGCTGCTTTGTGCTGTGCCCTTAGGGTTTCCTGGGCATTTGGCACTTCCTGGGGTGCTGCATCTTTTTGCCATGTTGTTGGGGCTTCCCAAGTGTTTGGTGCTTCATGGGGTGTGGCAGCTTTGTGCCATGATGCTGGGCCAGGCTTGGGCAGCTCAGGCTTCCAGGGGCAGCTGCGGCTTTGCTGTGGCTCAGGGGCTTCTTACAGCACCAAGAAGCCCCTAAGCCACAGCATATTCTTTCTCTGGCCTCTGTGATTGTGCTGCATGGCAACATTCCCCCAACTGTGCATGGCCTGTGCTGGGTCTCCCCACCCCCCTGCAGCACCCCTGCACTCCTTACCTGGGACTCCCTCTGCTACCCACTTAACCCACGTGTCTGGAGTTATGACTGCAACTGGGACTACCAGGAATGCTATCACTAAGTGTTGCAGTCACATGATGTGTCACTTTACAACCGCATCATTTAGTGACATAAATTCTGGTCCCAATAGTGTTTGTAAGTTGAGGACTACCTGTAATGTAGCCTTACAATAAAACAGAATTAGCTCATCTAGTCATGTTTCTTGTCTGGTTTACCTGGGAAGGCTGACCAGTTTGCAAGTCTGCTACTCTCTACCAAAGAGGAATTTCAGGAATGGCCTCCAATCCTCAAGGAAATCTACTGTTTGCTGAACATCTGGCTGCTGTGTTGTTGTAACACCAGCAGCAAGTGGATGCATAGATGACCAATTTGCAGAATGCCATGATACAACTAACAGCTGGGGCAGAATTTGTCTCAACCTGTGGTAGCACAACAGATGGTGGCTCAGCCAATGCTCTTAAATTCCCATGGTAGCTTGCTGGAGAAGTTAGAGATGGTCCCTTCTGATCCTCTTTCTCCACCTATTATGCAGCTGTGGGCTATGCCCTCTCTTGTCTGACCGTTCCCTAGGCAGCATCTCATCACCCCATTTCTCAAGGTCTTTTTCACATACCATCACAATAGGAAAGATCATTTCCATCTGATGAATTGTTCCCCTCAGAGTACACAATACCCAAACCAGAAGGCAGGCAGATATGCATAAATAAAAGTATTAATGCAGTACAGTATAGTAGAATAACTTTTAAAGATAAGCAACTGTCAATTCTAGGATCCCAGCAAACTATGACCCTAACTTCCAAGTGGAATCCATTTAATTATTGTAAGTGAAGACTATGTTTTTGCTCCTAAAGTAGTACCTTGTGCACATTGCACAAAAAATGTTAATTGCCCAGGAAAAATAATTACTGTTTCTCATTTGGAAGTAATGATAATGAAGTAGCTAGGGATCTTTCTTCTAAGTTTTGAACACAAGTAGAATTTACCTGAGGTCTCTCTCATGCATCCAAACTAAGTGTCTAATTAGGGGCAGGGAGACGTCAAAGGAAGGGTGAAATGGGAATCAGCAGTCAATGTAGAATTCACTGCCAAGATATCACCATATGCAGAAAAGAAGATTAAAATGGCTTTATTCCAAAGAAAATAATTGCCCTTCAGCTTTTGTGCAACTGAGGATTTGATCTCTTAGTAATAGTTCAGCTCCTTGAATCATGGCCTTTGTTCTCTTGAACTCCAACTTCCATCTGCTACCTTTCTTTTGGGATATTTTTATAATAATAATAATAATAAAGTTGGAAGGGACCTTGGAGGTCATCTAGTCCAACCCCCTGCTCAGGCAGGAAACCCTATACCATTTCAGACAAATGGCTGTCCAGTCTCTTCTTAAAAACTTCCAGTGTTGGAGCATTCACAGCTTCTGGAGTCAGGTTCTTCCATTCTATCACGTCCTATTCTCGGAGATTGCCTGGACAAGTCCCTGCAGTTTTCTTGGCAAAGTTTTTCAGAAGTGGTTTGCCATTACCTCCACCAAGGTCAGCCAGCAGGCTTTGTAATTAAGCCAGGACTAGAACTCACAGTCTCCCAGTTTCTAGCCTGGTGCCTTAACCACTACACCAAACTGGCTTTCTTTGGGATATTAGGGAATCCCATAACTCAAACTCAGGATACTAATTAACAGAATTTAAACGTATCCTCCCAGTTTGCTCAGAGAATGCTTGGGGTTTGATAAAGTATTCATTTCCATGTCCAGGTCAATTTTTGGATCTAACCTGAACTGCATGGAAATGTATCAGGCGCTCCATTTGTGGCACCTGGGGCTCTCTAATGCAAGCAGTTTGAGTAAGTGGATAACTCTGGCCTTGGAAACAAGAAAAGTATGTTGGGAGATAAGAGGAAAGTGAGTATGCTTGCAGACCTTGAACTGGGGTTCTTTCTAGCTCTAGGTTTATGAAATACTGTAAAAAAGAAAGAATACTCTGCTTGCTACAAATATACACTTGTCTCCAGCTAGTTAATTCCAGCACACATTTCTGGACACAGGGAAATAAAATGGCTCAGCATAAGTGAGAAGGGTTTGAGATGCAGCAGAGATCATGGACAACCATTACTGTCTAATAGAAGATCCTGTGTTCAAATTTCCCTGGAAGCTTAAGCTTCTGACCTACTATACTCTTCCCCATTTTCAGGCTGAATTCCTTCAAGACTGAGGAAAAAGCACTTCTGCACGCTTAGGGGCACTGCCCTCTTTATTATACAGCACTGCTCAATAGAATGGGATTTTTCATACTGGGTTTTGTGGAATCCTAGAGTTCCACAAGAACGTGAATGGTTCTGCGAGACTAACAAGAGGGGGATCCTCCCTTCCAGAGATTGAGGGAGAAAATAAACCTCCCTGTAAGGGACTGAGGGGAAAAAAATGGAAAGTACTCAGCCTCAACACCACTCTTCAGGATTGTCCATAAAACGTTTTCTTTGTACAGTGAAAAGGGAAAGGCTTGTGCCCTGAAATTTGAAAGCTCAACCTCTCTTGATTTTTTTTTTTTAGCAAACAAGTTCCATGTCCTGAAAAAGTTTGAAACTCCTTAACTAAAATATGGGAAGGAAGGCCAAGGTTGAAGAAAGTGGGCCTTGTAGATGGGGAGGTGAAAGTAACTGATCCATTACTAATTGGAGACAAAGACTACCTAACATTGTCCAGTGACTGGTGTCAAAGTGTTTGGAACAGCTGTCAAATTCCAAAGAATTGGAATCCTGCAATCCTCAGCTCAGCTGCCATGCCTACACTCTGCCCCAACTGATTGCATGTAGGGGTGTGTTGGTTTTCAAAATGCCCTGTCTGAAATTCCCAGAAGTAAACATTCCATGATTTTACTGATGGTGGATAGTTGTAACTTCTGATTTTAGGTGGAAACAGGAAGTGCACTCATGGACTCAAGACCAATTACTGCAGTAAGTAGCATCCAAATAAAGTGTATACAGTAATATCCAAATGAAATAAAATTTGATGCAATAAGAAAGCCTTTGCTAAAGTAGTGATGCTTAGTAGGGCTATGAAAAAAGATTTTAGAGATGGGCCTAGAGTTAGAAGCAACAAGTGGTGGGACAGAAGGGGAGAAGAAAGTGTGGCACTCACCTGCAGTAGTAGATAAGCAGGCAGAGCAAAATTAGGACCAGCAATGCCAGGGCACCCAAGATTGTAAGTAGAAAGATAGTATGGTAGGTGGCAATATCTTTAATTCCTGCTGAGGTTGCCAGGCCTGCAGAGAAGACAGTTTGGGACCCTTTTCCACTCCACTTGGAAACAATATTTGCTATCTATAATGAGTATTTATATAAACCTCTTTAAATAACATTTTCTGGATGGCTTACAATTGCATTCAGTTTTTTAAAACTGCAGTTTTATTAAAATAGCATAAATAATTGTAAAGTAACAATTAAAAAGAGCAAAGCATCAAAAGATTTAGAGAGCAAGATCTTCCCCTGGCAGAGGTGTCTGCAGAAAAGATGGGGGGGAGGAGATAATGAACACAGTGCTGTGTGCTAAACCCCACCCCTTTTGTACATGTGTCACGATATTACTTGCATCTATGAAACAGGCAGGGCATTTGTCCCAAAGTTAGAAGGAAAACATTCTACTCAAACTGAGAGTTGTTCTAGAAATTACAATCCAAAAAATGCTACACCCCAAAATAATTCCCACCAGTATCAAGCTCTTGCCAGCCTACTGCAGTAGGAATCAAGATTCTCTCTGGGTTTAGCAAGATTTACTGAAGAAAATAGGGTCAAGTTACAGAAATCTCAGCAACCGGATAGCTTAAACTTTCAGAAGTCAAGTTATCCCTCAACTTGTTAAGGCAGAGACATTTTCAGTCTTTTACTAAGGACCTCTGTGCGAACTGTGGAGACAGCCATTCTCTTAATTCATAAGAGAGGAATGTCCAGTGGTCAGCATGTTAATCTCCTTTGTATCATGATACCAGGTATGCAAAAAACTTGTGTGCACTGAGATCAGTTTACTTCTCAGAGTCTTTGGCTATGGCAATTTTACCTGATGCAGGAGAAAGCATAGCAGCTGCCCAATAGCCCAGCTGTGGAGAGACAAATGTCCAATAAAGCTGATTCCCTTCCTTGCGGATGAGTCCGGTTCCATTCTGGATCCACAGCCCTAAGAAGAGAGACTATGACTGAATCTGAAGTAATTAAAAAGGCCATCTGAATAAACCACTACCTGAAAGGAAGAGTACTACTCACCGGCACTATCCCCCCCCCCCCCAAACCCCTCTTAATCAAAATTATTCAAGAGCAGGCTGGCATAGTGTAATCAGCTACTGTATTGTGCCACACCTGATTTCTTATACAGAAGAAACACAAAGTTGGAACAGGGAACAGGCAACCTAAGGACATGGTGTGGCTCTCAAAATATGTCCCCTATCTAGAATTCTAGTACCACCACTTCATTTAATAACTTCAGCATTAACCTTAACCATAACCCCTAATTTGAAAGAGGCTAGGGGAACTTGATTGAGCCTGTGTACACCAATACCAGACAGCATTGAACAGACAGCTTTTTGCTTATACTGCTAGCACAAAACCAGCTTAGATTCACAGGGCATTATATAAATAAATCATATATATTCACACCAGGTCTAAATTGGAAGGGCTGAGGTACAATACAAACTAAACTCAAAGAAAAGAAGAATAGAAAAGAAAATAGATGGGGGGAAAGGTGCAAGAAAAAAGAAAGAAAGAGAAAAGAAAGAATATGATAAAGAAAAAGAAAAAACATAAAGTGACTTCCAACCTTCATTACAACACTTCCATCAATTTCATCCTCATCTTCTTCCTGGGAACAAAATGCTTCCACATCAGATTTGGTTCTTGTAGGCATGGTTCATGCTTGCCCTGCACAATTTCCTAATTGTTTTCCAGATACACCTAAGAATTCTATGACCCCACAGAGAACTTGATTCCATGGATGAAGGAGAGGATGTTTGGCTCCTATTAATCACTCAATGTGCTTCCTGCCAAAGCCTCTTTTTAAACAAGCAATATTATTCCTTGCCTCATATGTTTGTAATTATTGGATACAATAATGATCAAACCATTAAAAATATGATTTACAAGCATTCCATCACTCACCACTCTTGAGGTCAAAGTGCCAGGCTGGCACACTGGTACTTGCTGCAGCGGTGTTGGGTGACAGTGGGATGGAGAGGTGGACTGAACCAGAAAGCTGGACATCTGTGCCATTTGCAGTGAAGAGGCGAACGCTGACTGCAACAATAGGCACCAGCTCCAACCATGTATTACTATCTGTACAAAGAGAGAATTAAGAAATAATGGCTATCGCATCTCAAAGGTCCAGTAGCTACATATACATTGGATATGCATTTTCAAAACAGAAAATCCAAAAGATACTCCTATTCCTACCCGTGCACACAGTAGCATATAAGAATTGTAGTGGATTAAAAGGATTTTTTAATTATGATCAAGTATTGTAAAAACACAGCCCTACTCTCTACAATAAGCAGTGGGGAGGGTGTGGAATTCAGTGTGAGGGAGAGTTAAAAGTTTCTTTGTTCTCAGTGAGCTTTGCTTGGAGGCCCTGCAGGAATTGGGCACTTAAGAAAACAGGTTTCATGTGACTGGGCTAAAGTTTGAAGCCCAAAGCATAGAAAGCTGGCAAAGTTGGAAGGGAACATTCGCATGAGGGTTATTTAATTTATTGTAAGTGCTGGCTTGCTGGATATGTCTTTCTTTGCTCACTCAGAATGTTTGCACATTACTGAGTGCTGGGTGTGGAATGCAGATCTCAATCTTACGTAATTCATAGCAATTACATTATTCTTTCAAATCTTTACTTTGTTTCTCATGCCCTCCAAACCTGTTTGAGGCTGGTTATTGGCTACAGAGCCATTTATTTAATAACTTATTCCAGGGTAAAGGGGATTTGATGTTCTGTTCCATATTCCAGGTGGCAGTGGGGTATCTTCCTATTCAAGAACAGATGGTGGCAGTGTAACTACCTACTCAGCTGGAACTCTAGCTGAACATCCCAAAATTAGGTATAAAGGATGTGAAGGTGAAGATTCCAGGGAAGAGTTTGGCAGGCTGGTGTTGGTGTTAGTAATAGATACCTCTTCCTCCCCCCCCCCCCCAATAACAATGATTGTGTATAATAATACAATAAATATATATTTCATACCTCCAAATCTGGTGTCAGAGACAAGCTGTAATGGCTAGTTTTAATGCCCCAGCCTTCCCTATCCCACATTCCATGATGGCCCCTTACCACTGCCATTACTTTCAGCCCCGATGAAGGACGGGAACCCTCTCACGTCTGGCCCACCACTGGCAGAAGTCAAGGTGGCTGAAACCTGGCTGTAGGTGGAACTGCGGAACAGATGAGCAGATTTGCGCTGGAACTGTGCCCATGGGTGGCTCTTAGCTCCTGCAATGATCAATACTTAAACTTTCTGACCTAATTGGGCTGTATTCATAAAAGACCACAGAATCCTTGGAGTATGCTTTCAGTTTGCAATGCAATAACTCAAGAAAGTATCTATACATTTTTCATCATTAACCATGAGATGCAGTCTTCAATAAATTCAAATTTTAGTATAAACCCCATGTGTTGAAGAAAGCATAAAGAAATAGGTACTTATATGGTGGCCTTATAAAAATGTTAAGCCTTTTTGAACTAAATTTGTATTAAAATAGGAAAGATTACAACCCAGGTCATAACATTAGATCCTAGGTTGGCCTTACTAAGTTTTTTTTGTTTTTGTTTTGATAATCCAAATGACACCTTAAAACATAGAGTTGATAGTTTTCTTATTGGCTGCAGCCAGACAGGTAGTAGTAAGGTCCTGGAAAACTGGAAAGGCTTTGAATATTTCCATATGCTTTAATGGAAAAGATGACAAAAAAGGTGGTAATATCATGATAATACAGATGCTTTTTACTTTGCCTGGTTTAAATGTATCAGTTACATAAAACAAATGCATGATAATTGTCTAGTACCCTTCTCCAGGTTCCTAGATAATTTAATTAAGTAAGGCTATATGTATTTTGTTTCTATATATGAGCCCATAATAACAAACTGCAGAGGTTCTCAAACTTTGTGATACTATGATTTCCTAAAATGACAAATAAATTTATGTGAATCCTCCCCGTGAATAAAACTAATGATTGCATTGAAGTTAGGATCAGACAAGAAATAATTATACCATGTTTCAATGGTAATTTAAATTCAAATTTAAAACCATAATTTAATAGAAAGGATGACTTTATTTTTGCATAATTTCTGAAACATGGATACTGCATACAAAAGTGTAGGCACCTTTGGTCAAGTTGTATGTTTCAATGAACCCCTAAGTGATCAAAAGATGACACAACCTCTATATAGAACTAAGTTAAGCACATTTTTCTGCAAATTGAAACAGAAGCTTATGTGCAGTTGTTTATGGATTCGAAATAAGAAAACTTAATATAGCAGATGCAGAAGTCTGAGTACCCTTCCAATTGATCCAGTGTTATTTTTCCCCGTAAAGCTGTCAATAAAGTCCAAACAAGTTATTGTTTCATTAGATCTAAAATTAGCCAGGAGAAGACAATTTCACTTGAGCCTTCCAACATTTAAGGTCGTCAGTATTGTTCAGTCTACTTTTAACAACAACCATAGGGCCCTTCAAGTAACTCTCTGAGCACTGAAGACAAAGATAATTTACTCTTACAAAGTAGACGGCTATAAAAATAGTATCTAAACACTTCCTGCTAATAATTTGAACTGCAAGAAATTGAAAATACTGAAGCTCCTGAAGTGAAGAAAATATCCAGAAAACCAAGAAAAACCTCTGCTAGAACTGCCCCCAAACTGATCAGATCTGCAAAATAGAACCTTCAGATAACTGTAAAAGAGTTGCTGAATAGTTTAACTGAAGTAGTTGTCCTCAAGTCCCCACAGTACAGCAATTCTTATGCAACATGACCTGCATGGGGGAACTGATAGAAAGAAAAAAAATCTCTGACCTCATCCCCAAAGTCATCATATAAAGTATGCAAAAGAAAATATTGGTAAGCCTGAATTGTTTGGAACAAAAGTGGTTTGGGCAGCTGAAAGAAAAACTGTTCAAGCATAACAACACAGGAGAAAAAGGGTGAAGCATTTGAATGAAAGAATACCTTGTTAAATGTAGATGTTAATTGTTATGTCCTGGGCCTTGCTGAGTCATTCAGCAAGGCTCAGAAAGGCTGCAGGAAGGCTGCAGAGACCCGGACAGACCACGTGTCTGCCCAGGACCCAGACAGGCTGTCTCCAGCCTTGTGCGCATGCGCAAGGCGGGAGAATGGCCTGCAACGATTGGATGTGCATCCCCTTGCAAGGGGACTATAAAAGGCCAGTGGCCATTGTGTTCTCGCTTCTGTTCTGTGAATGTACTTAATAAAGAGATCCTTTGTTGTGAACCTGCCTCGTCTCGATGTCTGCTTTGCAAGAACAGAACATTGGCGACGAAGGTGGGATTCGCCGCATAGGAAGCCAAAGGAAAAGAAGCTAGGGCCAACTCACCTGAAGGCCTGAAGCGAAGAGAAGCGCGGCGTCCAGGAGAAGCAACCGCCTGCCAGTACGAAGACGCTGGAGGTGGGCTTGGCTTCGTGGGACCCCTTCTCCTTCCTTGTGGCAAGAGACGTCGAAGAGGCTATCGGTCACAATGATGTCCAAGCTGGGCCGTCTTGTCGAATTCGATACTTCGCACCCAGAACAATGGAGCGTCGAGAACTACTTCAGGGTGAATAAGATCCAAGAAGACGAATTGAAAGCTGCTACTCTGCTGTGTGTCTGTGGGCAACAGACTTTTGACATTGCTGAGAACCTTGTAGCCCCAGCACCACTGGAATCGATCGCCTATCTTAAGAAAATGCTGCGCGAGCATTTTGAGCCCAAGCTGTCTGTAATAGCTTGGAGGCACCAATTCGAGCAGCGGGATCAGCGGCCGGGAGAATCAGCTGCGGACTTCGTCGCGGCTCTGAGGCAGGCTGCTAGGCCATGTGCGTTCCAAGACTTGGAAGAGAGGCTCCGAGATCGACTCGTCTGCGGATTGCGAAGCCGCGAGATGCAACAAAAGCTGTTTGCTAGAGCTGATGTTTCCTTCCAAGATGCCCTGAGAGAAGTTGCAGCTGAAGAAGCAGCCGGTGGCGCGGTGAAGGCTTTGCGGTCGACCAAGAACCCGCCAGCAGCAGTTCCCGTCCATCAGGAGATCGTGCGAGAGGCATCAGGAGAAGAATCCGAGGAAGAAGAGGTGGACAGACTTCAACAGTCAGCGGAGAGAAGACTGCAAGAGCGCAGAGGGAAGACGCCTGCATCCCTTCGGTGTTTTGGCTGTGGGGGTCGCCACAGGAGAGCCGCGCTGTTTGCCGGGCATGTGGCAGGCAAGGCCACATTGCATCAGCCTGCTTGGGTCGCCAGAAAAACAGGTCCCCCGAAGAGTTGCCTCTGAAAGGTACCAAGGTCCCCAGCCAATACAGGGTGGGTTTCTGCACGTCCCGTAGGGGGGTATTCAAAACTGGGGTTCACCGACCCCTTAAGGAAAAGCTTCACATTGATGTAAGAGTGCAGGGAGTTCCCCTGGCTATGGAGCTGGACACAGGGTCCGCTCTTTCTATTATTTCTGCAGACACCTTTAAAAAGGTTTGTTCCAGGAGTGGCTCACGAGTCAAACTCAGGCCCTCCAATCTCATCCTCACGAACTTTCAGAATTCACGAGTCAGGGGGAGGCCACGCTTAGAGTACAGCGTAAGGAATTTGATGGGTTGTTAGATGTGGTGGTAGTTGGGGGTGATCGCACGAGTCTTATCGGACTCGATTGGTTCGAGGCACTTGGGATCCAAGTGACTGGTCTTAACCATCTACAAACTGCCAGCCTTGCAGGAGTCTGTAAGGAGTTTGCTGATGTGTTCAGCCCAGAGCTTGGCTCATACAAGGGGCCTCCCATTGCTTTAAAATTAAATCCAGCCATTACACCCATCAGGGTTAAACCAAGGAGGGTGCCTTTTGCCCTCAAAAGTAAAATAGATGCTGAGTTGGACAAATTGCTCCAACAAGGCATTCTTGAACCTGTGGAAACCCCCATAGTGACACCACTGAAATCAAATGGTGAAGTCCGAATTTGTGCGGACTATAAATGCACTCTAAACAAAGCCTTGCAGCAGCATGCATATCCAGTGCCTGTGGTGAGCCACATTCTGGCCTCACTGAAAGGGGGAAAGGTCTTTGCTAAGCTTGATTTAGCTCAGGCCTACCAACAGTTACCTGTTGATGAGGCAACAGCTGAGGCCCAAACTATAGTTACTCACAGAGGGGCTTTTAAAGTAAAAAGGCTGCAGTTTGGGGTCAATGTAGCCCCTGGCATTTTCCAAGGGGTGATGGAGCGAATGCTCCGTGGTATTCCTGGGGTCTGCCCTTATTTCGATGACGTCCTCATTGCAGGAGAGTCATCTGGGAACTTGGCTGAAAGGCTGAGAGCTGTCTTGCTGCGTTTCCGCCAAGCTGGGCTGAAGTTACAGCAAGACAAATGTAAAATTGGTGTAACATCCACCGAATTTCTAGGGTTTCGTATTGATGCTGAAGGCATCCACCCTGCAGAGTCTAAATTCCAGGCCATTCAACTGGCCCCTAGTCCCCAGTCAAAAGCTGAACTCCAGGCTTTTCTGGGCCTACTTAATTTTTATCATTCATTTCTCCCCCACAAGGCTGCAGTGGCTGAGCCGTTACACCGGCTCTTGGACAAGCAGACTCCATGGAAATGGACAAAGGTCCATGAAAGGGCTTTCAAAGAAGTCAAGGCCTTGCTATCTTCTAATGCGGTACTGGCGCATTTCAATGAGCAATTGCCTGTGTGCATCACATGTGATGCCTCCCCTTATGGGGTAGGAGCAGTGTTAAGTCATCTCAAGGCTGATGGGACTCAGGTCCCTGTGGCCTACTACTCTAGAACTCTCTCATCTGCAGAGCGTAATTACACGCAGATTGACAGAGAAGCCTTGGCAATAATCTCAGGCATCAAGAAATTTCATGAATTCTTGTATGGCCGCCATTTCACGGTCTACACTGACCACAAGCCCTTGCTGGGTTTGTTTACAACAAACAAACAAACCCCACATATCATCTCCCCCAGAATGCTGAGATGGTCAATTTTCTTGTCAGCTTATGACTACACCCTGATTCACAAACCAGGGACAGAGATGGGCCACGCTGATGGCCTTAGTAGGTTACCTCTAAAGCAAATAGAGGCAGACCCTGCTCCTGCTGTACACATTCTTTCCATTCAGGAATTGCCTGAATCTCCCCTCAATGCTAGGGATGTGGCTACTGAAACTGCCACTGATCACACGCTTGCACGCGTGCTGACATGGGTGTTGTCAGGGTGGCCTGACACGTGTCCTGGTACAGAGTTCCAAAGTTTCTGGCGTAGGAAACATGAATTTTCTACATTCAAAGGGTGTATCCTGTGGGGAAGCAGAATAGTCATCCCAGCCTCATTGAGGACAAGAGTCTTGCTCTCTCTGCATGAGGGACATCCGGGAATTGTGAGGATGAGGGCGCTTGCGCGTAGCCATCTGTGGTGGCCTGGACTCGATAAGGACATCGAGGCCCAGGTTCAGGGGTGCCAAGTGTGCCAACAGTCACGGCCTGAGATGCCCCAGGCCCCTGTACATAGGTGGGAGGAGACACTCACTCCATGGTCACGTGTACACATTGACTATGCTGGGCCCTTTCAGGGGCAATTCTTCCTTCTCCTCGTGGATAGCCATTCCAAGTGGCTAGAGGTCGTTCCTGTATCCTCCACTACTACTGCCAGGACCATCCAGGTGCTCAGAGGAATCTTCGCTTCCCATGGTCTTCCTGATGTCCTTGTTTCAGACAATGGTCCCCAATTTACCTCTTCTGAGTTTCAGGCTTTTCTTCAAGCCAACATGATCTGGCATGCTATGTCTTCTGCTTTTCACCCTGCCACCAACGGTCAGGCTGAACGCATGGTGCGTACCACCAAGGAAGCATTAAAGAGAATCACTCAAGGACCCTGGCATCACAGGTTAGCCGATTTTCTCCTTGCACACCGCACCACACCTTGCACAGCTACAGGAAAGAGCCCAGCTGAACTCCGCTGGGGTCGCAGACTCATCACGAAGCTGGACAGGCTGCACCCAGACCGGGTGGCTTCACAGGTGTCACAACCGCGGGCACCTAGGAGACTCCAAATGGGTGATCCGGTTTGGGCCAGAAACTATGGGCATGGACATCTCTGGGTACCGGCTGTGGTATGCAAGGTCTCTGGGCCACTGTCCTACAAAGTGGTTTTGGAGGATGGTCGTGTGCTTAGACGCCACATAGACCAATTGCGCTGGAGGCTTCCTGGCCACGTTTCCGCTCCTGGCTCTGCTCTCGGGGGGGAGGGGGACCCCAATTACGATTGTGGACCACAGTCTCTCCACGAGGGCGCTTATCCACATATTCCTACACATGTCCCAGGTGGGGGTCTTGCCATGGAGGCGGCTCCTGACTCTGGCATAGACTCTGGGGGTCTGGCCATGGAGGTGGCTGCTGACTCTGGCAGAGGTCCCTGGCTAGGGGTAAATGGCCGTAAATCGGTTACTCAGGGTACTCCTGCTGCTGGTCTTGGGCTCGAGGGACAGTGCTCCCAAGAGGAGTCCCATGGGATTCTGGGGAACTCCACCCCACCAAGGGACTCGGGCAACTCAACCCCACCAAGGAACTCTTGTTTGGGTCTGGTGGATCCAGCCAGTCAGCAGTCAGGGGGAACCCCTGAGTCTTCTGGGCGACAAAGTCCTGGTTTGTTTTGCGCAAACCGGGAGCAGGCACTCCAGGCACCTATTCCTAATCCCACACCTACAATCGCACCTGCACCTAATCTGGCTCCATGAAGATCAGAGCAGGTCAAGGGTCCTCCTAGCATTTAGGGGAATATGTAAGATCCCTGTTCACTATACAGGAGGGGTATTAGTCCTCGCCATCTGAGGGGGTAAACAAAAACAATTGTAGGTTGCGGTGCGAATATTGTCAAAGAGTGAAAGTTCGTGGACTCCATTGGGACCTGAAGGTAATAGGTTGCAAGGAGTAAGGTGGACAGTATAACGTGCTAACTGGCCTGCCATGTTGTGTTTATGTGAAGTGTTAAACAATTTGCTTAATTATTGTTTAATCCAAGGGGGGAGGGGTGTTATGTCCTGGGCCTTGCTGAGTCATTCAGCAAGGCTCAGAAAGGCTGCAGGAAGGCTGCAGAGACCCAGACAGACCACATGTCTGCCCGGGACCCAGACAGGCTGTCTCCAGCCTTGCGCGCATGCGCAAGGCGGGAGAATGGCCTGCAACGATTGGATGTGCATCCCCTTGCAAGGGGAATATAAAAGGCCAGTGGCCATTGTGTTCTTGCTTCTGTTCTGTGAATGTACTTAATAAAGAGATCCTTTGTTGTGAACCTGCCTCGTCTCGATGTCTGCTTTGCAAGAACAGAACATTAATGTTTTGCAATTGTGTGGCAGCTAGTGGCATAGGTTTGTGTGGGTGGAAGAATGAGTTCAATCAACTAAAATCAACATACCCTAGAACCGGGGTCCTCAACCCCCAGGCTGCGACCTACTACTAGGCCGTGAGCTGTTCGGAACCAGGCCGCAGAAGCAGCAGGCGAGCGCACACGCGTGTGCGCACCCCCACTTGTGCAAGCAGTAGGCGAATGCATGCGTGCATGTTCCATTTGTGCGAGTGGCGCACATGTGCCCGCCGCTTGTGCAAATGAAGCTGCGTGCGCGCGCTCTTGCCAGCCACTCACACGGAACCATCCCCTCTCTCCTCCCCCAGCCGGTCTGCAAAGACAGAAAGGTTGGGGAACTCTGTCCTAGAAGCTATGTTTCATGGTCAGGGAAGAAATTGAAAATGAAAAAAGTTTGGAAATTTCTTTAAGACAATGATCCAAAATGTACATCCAAACTGAAGCACTTACAGAAAAGAAAAATAAAGGTTTTTTTAAAATAGCCTTCATAGTTACTGGACTTGGATATTATTGAAAAATCTATGAGGAACACTCAGACATGCAGTATTTGCAAGGAGTTCTAAGAATTTTTCTGAGCTAGAAGAATTCTGCAAGGAAGAATCGGCAAAATTCCCCAAAACAAGTGGGGGGGGGGGGAAGGCTACAGGAAACATTTAGAAGCTGTTACTTCTGCCAACAGAGGAGCTAACTTCTGCACCGGACATATTCACTGTTTTTTTAAATTCTGAATCTGTAAACAACTGCACATAAATACTAAGTATGCCTTCAAGTTTTCAGAAAGAAGTCATGTTTACTTTTGTATGATGGAGAGATTGAGTCTATGTCTGTTCATTTTGTGATTAACTGAAACATACAATTTAAACAAACTAATTTTTGCATGTATTGTATAATTTTCCAAACAGTCACCTTCATTTTTGATTACACATTTACTTATGATCAACATTTGTTCTTTATAAGTAGCACCTATAGAAAACCCTTACACACACAAATCAATTGTTGCAGATGGAATCCGTATGCTTTGTCATTTTGTTGTATTTATTTTGTACATTGTTCTAAAATTCAGGAAGAGATATTGTCAGGAATTTTATTTCAAAGTAGTGTCAGAAGACACATCAGTGAATTGATCCTTTTCAGTAATAGTGATTGCACAAGTTATCAGTTTAGCACTGAATGGATTCACTAACTTCATTAACACATACATTTCTACAGACTAGAGCTTTACTACATGCCATAC
Organism: Azemiops feae; assembly: GCA_023970755.1. NCBI lineage: Eukaryota > Metazoa > Chordata > Lepidosauria > Squamata > Viperidae > Azemiops > Azemiops feae. Next base: position 72,589 of record JALGBA010000726.1, on the reverse strand, counting down.
TGCTGGAGACGGTGGAGGCAGATGAATATTTCCAAAAGAATCCAAATCCAGTTACCAATTATTGGTATTAATCTTAAAGAAAAACTCTAAAAACATTCACCACCCTCATTTTATCATCCTCCACTTGCCAGTACATTCATCATATAGGCTCCTGTCTGTATCAGGACTCATTGAGAAATGGATAAGTTTTCAACTCATTTGCTTATGATTCTAGAAAAGGCCCAATTTGCTCCTCCTGTGACTTAACCCAGATGAATAACTCACATGTTAAATATTTTTATCTCCAAAGTCCCTGCAAAGGCACTTGATGCTGATGTTGTTTTCTTTGTACAGGTTGGTATTGACTTCTATGGAGGTACAGAGCTTGTACAGATAAAGACCCTGGGTCCCACCATGTTTTCTATTGTCAAGCAAGTTCTTAATACTTAACTAATACTTACTTCCGCCGGAAGAAGGGCTCCCTGCCAGCAGGACCTCATTAGAGCTCCTGCAGATTCTCCACAGTTTTAGGCTTAGAATGGTTTCTAAGCCAGAAGAAACTTCCCTGGGAAAGGGGAAGCTCTGGAAATCAACCCTCTTGCTCCCCTGAATAGCCGGACGCTCCCAGACTGCTTCTTGATGAAGAAGAAGTAATCGGGTGAGTCCTGGCTGGGGCAGGGCAACCATGCAAGTTCACTGTGGAAGAACCAGCCGTTTATTCGGACATTAAGGGCCGCCGCCGGTTCTTAGACACTTATTTCTCAACATATTTACCTTTCTTGTCAAGAGAGACTTCCTCTAGTTGCAGCTTGTCGTTTCCTTTTTGTGGAACTATCATCATTTCTGAAGCTCTGTAACTTTAAAAATGGCGTGGAGGGAGGAGTCGGATTTTCGAGCCAAACTAAAGAAGCTGGAAATCATTGTGGAAACTATTTTTGAAACTTAAGGATATAAATCAGTGGTGGCGAACCTATGGCACGCGGAGCCATCTCTGGTGGCATGCAAGCCATTGCTGGTCCGAGCTGCTCCCTCCTCCTCTCCGCGCATGCGCAGCTCTTCGCGCATGCGCAGTCTGGCAATAGGTGAGAGGCTATAAAAGGAGGAACTTTCAGCGGAAGCAGCATTTGCTGCAGACAGCAAGAGAGCGTGCATGAGTCGGAGCGGACAGCGAGCAAGCGAGCACAAGCCGACAGCGGTTAAGTTTCAGCGGCCGGCCACGCAGGGGAGGAGGACGGGCGGCGGGCTGTCTTCCCTCGTGTGCTGCGTGTGGCGGCATTCACACTCACCGGCTGCCCAACCTCTTGGGGCAGTGGCAATGGTGAGGGGGGGGGGCGGCCTGGTGTCTGAAGCTACCTCAGCCGGCCGCTGGCCTCAGCAGGCCCCAACGAGGCAGCATTCACACTCACCGGCTGCCCAGCCTCTTGGCAGCAGCAAGCGGTGGGCGTGCGTGCACCAGAGTGTGAAAAATGGTCTTAAGTCACGTGCGTGCACCAGAGTGTGAAAAATGGTCTTAAGTCACTTTTTAAAGTGCCGTTGTCACTTCAAACAGTCACTAAGTGAACTGTTGTAAGGTGAGGACTACTGTACTTTATCACTTTTTTCCTTTTTGGGGGGGGGGGTCATCAAGTTTACATCAAGCTTTTGACACCTTGCTAGGCAACTGGAAAAGCCCTGTTAGAGTACCTGGATTGCAGCTGCTTTCTTGCAAGTATGTGGAATGGCGTGGGACCCACAGGGTTTGCAAAGTTAAGTGAGGAAGTTGGTTACAGCTTATTAGGAAAGATAAAATAGACAACCAAGAATGCTTTATTGACCATTCTTTGTCCAGATTTTATATCAGTTGCATCTGCTAATACAGGCGTTCTGCTTCAGATTTCTCTGCTATTTTCAGTATCTGGTAAAATGAATGAGTACTTTTCCAACAACCTGTAAAATCCAAGACACTGCTTTCATTGTTTAATTCCCCCCTCCTAGATTGTTGATTCAGGGGATATCCATTTCTTTAGTGTTAACTAATAGTGTTAGTTGTTTAGAGATAGTTTTGTATTGGTTGCTTCATTTTTTTTTAATTTTGTGTTTTTGTAGACTCCAAGTCTTGTACACCCACCCAAAAATGACTACAGCCAAAAAATCAAAAACAGATAGTGGAAGATCATTCCAAGAGGCCTGGACACAGTCATTTGGAGTGATTGAACGCAGTGGGAAAGCATTATGTGTTCTATGCAACGAAAGTGTTGTGTGACGCACATCAAGTGTCAGACGGCACTTTGAAACCAACCACAAAAATGTTGCCCAACTTGGTGATAATGAAAGGAAAGAGTTTCTTGAAGGGAAATTGAGGAGCTATCATTCCCAGCATCTTAGTTTTTCCAACTATCTTTCCAGAACGAATCATCTGACAGCTGCCAGTTTTAAAATTTCACGGTGCATAGCAAAACATGGTAAGCCCCTCTCTGATGGGGATATTATCAAAACAGCCATGTTGTCTGGGAGTGATTCTCTTTTTCATGATTTCCCAAACAAGGATAAAATTATTTAACACATCTCTGAGATACCACTTAGCAGAAATACTGTTAAAGATCGAGTCCAGCGCATGGCAAGTGATGTTAGTCAGCAGCTCACCACTGACTTACAAAAGGCAGCCTGTTACTCCATGTGCTTGGACGAAAGCACAGATATCAATAACCATGCAAGGCTGGCAGTAATTTTGCGTTATGCTGTTGGTGACATCATGAGAGAAGAGCTGCTGAAACTGATGTCTTTGCCTGAAAGAACACAAGGTGTAGATATCTACAATGCTGTGAAGGAAGCTTTTTTATCGCAAGACATAAGACCAGAAAAGGTAGTTTCAATTACAAGTGATGGAGCACCTTCTATGGTGGGGACAACATCTGGTTTCATACAGTTGTTTCTTCAAGAAACAAAACATAAAGTAATTCAATTCCATTGCATCATTCACCAGGAAGCTTTTTGTGCCAGGGAAAGCAACAAAAAATTTGACGATGTCCTCAAAGACGTCACAAAAATAGTAAATTACATCATGGCTCGTGCTCTGAATTGCCAGCAGTTTCGAGTACTTCTTGAGGAGGTTCAGGCACAGTATGATTGTTTATTTATGTATAATAATGTCCGGTGGCTGAGCAGAGGACGAGTCCTGGAGAGATTTGTGGCCTCCTTGGATGAAATTTGGCTGTTTATGCATGAAAAAGGGCAAGAATATCCACAGCTCACTGATATGGCCTGGCTTACCAACCTCATGTTTTTTACAGACTTTACACACCACTTCAGTCTGCTCAACAAACAATTACAAGGTGCAGGGAATGTTGTAATTATTGTTTAGTTATCTAAATTGTCTAAGTTCTCAATGTGATGTGTTTGTTGATCAATTCCTGTTGCTTTTGGAGTTACAGGTACTGTAGTTAAAGTCAATGTTGGATTACCAAAGTTCTTGATAAGTTGTGCGTGTTGTTGTGTAGAATCCTCTTTGATGTTAAATTGTTCCTCTTCTGTTATTTTTTTGGCTATTTTCATAAAACTACAAATTGAACCCCAGACTCCAGCTGATCAACTTGCAAACTTACTTTTCAATAAAAACTTGTTTGTATCATTGAAAGCTCTGTTGTTGTGTTTTGGGGAGGTGGAGTGAGTGGGGGATTTTTACTTTTTGCCTCGTTTTGCTCTTTTAAAAAGAACGCGCCCCAACGCCCCCCTGCATAGCCAGAAGCCTTGCGCCATCGCCGTTCTCCTGCCGCGCTCCCCCAGCCCCTTTCCCTTCCTTTGAAACAAACAACCCCCCCAATCCTCCCGTTCCTTCCTTCTGAATTAAAACGAGAGAAAGCCAACTTTTTTCTTTTGTGGTCTTTACATATTTAACCTTCAGAAGGAAGTGGGGAAGAAAACCATCGCGAGACATTCTTCTGTTTTAACTTTTTTTCCTTGTCACTTTTTGGAGTTTTCATCCTGCTTTCGTGAGAGGGCAGCATTTGGGAGGGGGTGTAGCTGCCCTTCTCCTCCAAGCCATCAGCTGAGCAAGACGCTCGCCTGCCCGTGCTCTTCCCCCTGTCCAAGGCTTTCATTGAGGATTGGTGGTGGGGGGGCTGTTTGGTTTTTATTCCCCTCCCATCTGCTGGGTGGTTGCAGCAGGTTTTGGTCTCTTGTGTCATGCTTTGAGGTTACCCATGAAGCACGTTTGTTTTGGGGGGGGATCCCCACTCTGGTTGCTAAGCTTGCTTAAATCCTCTTCCACCTCCTCCTCACCGGAGCCCCCCTTTGTCTGCAACCAGCCCTGCCTCGCCTTGCCTTGCCCCACGGCAATGGCACCCCCATGGTGGCAAACCTATGGCACGTGTGCCACAGGCGGCACGCAGAGCCATCCCTGTGGGCACGCACGCCATCGTCCCGGAGGGAGGCGGGGCCAGGCTGCTCCCCTCCGCCTCTCCACGTGCGCCTGCGCTCTCGCTCTCTTTCTCTCTACACTGAGAGTCAGGGAGCAGCTGAAAGAGTTGGGTGGATCTGGGCTGGATGGTGGAGGCAGCTGCCAGCACGAGTCCAGGTAAGCCTCTGGAGCGATTTTTGCAGCGCCCCAGCGGCCCGATCCGGGCTCCGGTGGCCTAGAAAAGGCCTCTGCCACCCGGATCGGCCATGGGGGTGGCGCAAAATCCCCCACCCTCCATGCGGATCGTCCTGCCGCCGCCGCCTTCCCCCTTACCCGCCACCCGGATCGCGCTGCCACCGTTGCCGTTCCCCCACTGCGCGGATCGCGCTGCTGCCACCGCCGTTCCCCCCCACCCACCGCGTGGATCGCGCTGCTGCCATTCCCCCCCCACCCGCCACGCGGATCACGCTGCCACTGCTGCCACTTAGAAAAGGCCCCACCCGCCGCCTGGATCTAGGGCTGCACAGCGATTTCGCGCCTCCCCCCCACGGCTGATCCGGGCGGCAGAGGCCTTTTCCAGGCCTCCGGAGCTCGCATCCATGGCCGCGGGGCGATTTTGTGGAAAGCCAGCGGCCCGATCCGGGCTCCGGAGGCCTAGAAAATGCTTTTACCACCCGGATCGGCCGTGGGGTGGGGGGGGGCACGAAATCGCTCTGCAGCCCTAGATCCGGGCGGCAGAAGCATTTTCCAGGCCTCCGGAGCCCGGATCGGGCCGCTGGCGTGCCGCAAAATCGCCCCGTGGCCATGGATGCGAGCTCCGGAGGCTTGGAAAATGCTTCTGCCACCCGGATCGGTCATGGGGGGGGCGCGAAATCACTCTGCAGCTCTAAATCCAGGCAGCACAAGCATTTCCCAGGCCTCCGGAGCCCGGATCGGGCCGCTGAGGTACCGCAAAATCACCCCGCGGCCATGGATGCGAGCTCCGGAGCTTGGAAAAGGCGTTTTCCAAGCGGCGGCAGTGGCAGCGCGATTCGCGCAGCGGGGGGGAAACGGCGGCGGCAGCGCGATCCCCGCGGCTGGTGGGGGGAACGGCTGCGGCAGCACGGTCCACGTGGCGGGGGGGTGGCAGCGCGATCCGCGCGGGGGAAACTTGCCCCACTTGTTTCACCGCCGCTTTCGGCTGAGCCGCATTAAAGCAGCATTGGGTGCAATACGTGAGACGGCAAACAGCTGCATCATGCCGAAACCGGCCGTTTGCCACCTGCTACCCAATGCCGCTGCCATGAGGCCGCGGAACAAGCCGGGTGGCGGTAAGAAACCGAGGGGCCGGCAGGCTGTGGCTGCTGATGGGACACAGTTGGCCCCCATGCGCTCGCTGTGTGCGGGCGGCCGATGGTGTCAGGCAGCAGCCCCCCCGGCCTCTGCCTCGCCTTGCGGCAATGGCACCCCTGCCTCGCCTCGCAGGAAGAGCCTCCTGCCCACCGTCCCACCTGCCAGAGACCCCCTGGATCTCCCCCAACCCTTCCTGGCCCCCACAGGCGTCCCTCCCCATGAGCAACATCGAGGTGGCCACGCCCACCCAGTCTGCTGTGACCACCGCAGCCATGCCCACCCAATGGGCCACGCCCACCCAGCACCCGACGATACATAAGTGGGTTTTGGGTTGCAGTTTGGGCACTCGGTCTCTAAAAGGTTCGCCATCACTGTCCTAAACTATACCTGTGCATTTGGTTTTTGTTGCCTAAATGTAGAACCTTACTTTTTTCACCATTCAATTTCATTTTGTTAGACAGTGCCCAATGTTCAAGTCTGTCAAGATCCTTCTGTATCTTAAGCCTGTCTTCTGGAGTGTTGGCTATTCCTGCCAGCTTGGTGTCGTCTGCAAGTTTGATGAGTTCCCCATCTATCCCCTCATCCAAATCATTGATGAAGATGTTGAAGAGCACTGGGCCCAGAACAGAGCCCTGGGGCATCCCACTACTCACTTCCCTCCATGTAGATGCAGTTCCATTGAGGACTACACGCTGAGTATATCATTGAATACTTACAATACCACAATGAGAAAAAGGCAGCTTTAATATTCCTAATATGCAGAGAAGGCCTTTGACAATTTAAATTGGGCTTTCATGTTTACAGTTCTGGAAGAAATGGACTTTGGAGAGAGCTTCATTCAAGGAGTTAAAGCTATTTACACATCACAGCAAGCAAAAATTGTTATTAATGGTGATTTAACTGATCCATGTGACATTCAAAAGGGTACGAGACAAGGATGCCCCTTGTCTCCCTTGTTTATTTTGGTGTTGGAAGTTTTGAATAGAGACATTAGACAAGATGAGAGAATAATGGGTATAAATATCAAGAAAGAAGTTTACAAATTGAGGGCATTCACTGACAACTTGGTTATATTCCTACAGGTCCCAAAAATAAGATAGAATATATGTTGAGGAAATTAAATGAGTTTGGGGTTCTAGCAGGTTTTAAAATAAATAAACAGAAAACAACAATGTTGATCAAGAATATGTCCTCCCAGGATAGCGATATATTGAGTAAAAGGTCTGGTTTCAAGGTTGAGAAAAAGGTGAGATATTTGCGGGTTATACTGACAAATACAAACATAAAATTGTTTCAAAATAATTACGTACCTCTTTGGAATGATATAAAAACGGATTTACAAAGATGGGACAAATTACATTTATCATTACTGGGCAGAATTTCAGTAATTAAAATGAATGTTTTATCAAAGATGCTATTTCTGTTCCAGACAATACCAATACTTGCAACGGACATTCCATTTAAACAGTGGCAGAGGGATATCTCTAAATTCATATGGCAAGGAAAGAAACCAAGAATCAAATATAAATTATTGCAAGATGCCAAGGAAAGAGGGGGTCTGGGTTTACCAGATTTGAAATTGTATTTTGATGCATGCTGTTTGGTTTGGTTAAAAGAGTGGGTGAACCTTCAGAATAAGAGGCTGCTCGATTTGGAAGGCCATGAATTAAGGTTTGGATGGCATGGGTATTTATGGTACGATAAAGTTAAAGTAAATGTTGATTTTAATAATCACTTTATTAGACGTGCCATATTAAGAGTTTGGAATAAATATAAAACAAGGTTTTTTACGAAATTGCCCCTATGGGTGTCCTCCCCAAGAAGCTTTTTTTAGAAAAGAAATGGTGGTGAAACCGGACTGGTGGACGTATGGTAAAATAGTATCTTTCAATTCTGGAGACCCCATCCTCAAGTCTAGGAAAGAATTAGAATTAGAAGGTCACGCTTGTCACTGGTTTACATATCAACAAATGAAGGAAAGATTTAAACTAGACAAAAAAGGCCATGGTTTTGAGTTCGCTAAAAATGAATTGGAAATCTTACTATGTGGTAGTGATGATCATATAATTGCCAAGGTCTATAAAATGTTATTAAAATTGAACTTGGAAAATGAACATGTAAAACACTGTATGATTCAGTGGGCAAGGAATTTTGGGTATAATGTGATGTTTGGGTATAATGTGATGTGAGAATATGTGGATAAAAGGTTTAAAATTCACATTAAATTATAACCTAAAAGAAAATTTCTATAAAATGATGTATCGCTGGTATTTAACACCAGATAAGTTATCTAGAATGTATAAAGGTATTTCAAATGAATGTTGGAAATGTAAATGTAAAAAAGGGACTTTTTATCATTTATGGTGGACATGTGATAAGGCAAAGAAATATTGGAGTAGGATTCATATATTAATGGAGAAAATTCTTAAAGTGAACATAAAGACTAAACCAGAAACTTTCCTTCTGGGCCTAATGGAAAGAGAACTGGAAAAAAAAAATTGGAACTCTGATTTTATATATGGTGACGGCAGCAAGACTGCTCTATGCACAAAAGTGGAAGGATGCCTCGATTCCTTCCATGCTGATGGAATTAGCAGAGATGGCCAAATTGACTGTGCTGATAAAAGAAAAGAATATAAGTACTTTTGTTTCTACTTGGAAACTACTTCTGGACTTTGTGCTTGAGGTGGGAAAAAAATGATATCATGATTTTGGGTTTTACCGATTAGACTGATTTGCCGATACAGAAATGGCTAGTGCATACTACTATAGAAATGTAAAAAGTTGAGATTTGATTTTAATGTCTGATTTTACTGCAACAGAGAGAGTCGGAAGTCAATGCCTTTTGTTTCTCCCCCCGCCTTTCTTCACACCTTTTTTGTTTTCCCTTTTTCTACTGTTGTCACCTATTTGCTTTTGTATTTTCACATTTTACGTTATAAATGAATAAAACGTAATAAAAAATTCTTAACTAATACTTAAATAATAAAGTATTAAGAACATGATGGTCCCACCATCACAACTTCTACACCCGAGTGATTATGTATTCCACCTGTTGAGAACCTTTGTTTTAGATCACCATTTGATAAATAGGGCACAGGAACTGCAGCAAGCTGTTCTGTAGTCATTAGCAGAATCAATTTCCCATGCATTCAGAAGACAGTGTTTCAACTATGTGGGATCCAGTGCAATGACTGCCAGCCTACTTTTTTTTTTTACATAATGGATCTTGGGACTTACCTGGAGAACCACAAAGGATTTGTATCAAGTCATCATAAAGGATAAGTGTTGCAGGACGCTCTGGAAGCAGATAGAGACTTACAGAAGCATAAACTGCAAGGGAAAAAAACCCAAATTAATATAAAACTCCTTTTTTGGAAAGGAAGTTGGAGGCTAACTCTAACATACACCCTTTTGAGGCACACTAGAAATAAGGGATTTGTATTGGGGACAGATGACGAAAAGAAAATCTGACCTAAATTATGAGGAAGTGTGCATGCTTTTATAGACTGGTTTTATCTTTTACAGTGGCTCAACTGAATTCTCACTATTCATGTCAAGGTTCCGACTAATGAAACCAAATAAATCAGAACTCGAGGCTTGAAGTTTCCTCAAAGCACATGTTTATTGGATACATAATATTGGCAGAGTCAAAAGTGAAACCAACTCTAAAATTCCCCTCAGGGATTCAATGTAACTAAATGTAACAGTTCCCTCCCTCCCCTCTACTATGCTAGTGATCACGCTACCCAATAAAAGCAATTGGTGGGCTCCGTGACACTTCTTCTCTCCACCTTCCAGCTCCTGTGGGAATGACCTTGGTTCTCACGGGACCGCTTACATTGAACTAGATACTGTAACTTTCCTTTATACAATCTAGAATCAAGAATTTATTTTATCTCATAATGGGTGTCACCCTCTACCATAATGGGACCTGGGGTGGTTTGAGGTACTGGTCTCAATGTTGATTCTATTACTGTTTTCAACAAACTGCAATGAAAAACTGGATTTATTTTCCCCAAGAGTCGTGGAGCTTTAGATCCACTGTGACAGGGTTTATGATTTTTACGATGGGGAAAGGACCAATAAATTTAGGACTCAGCTTTTTACATGGTAGTTTTAACCTTAGGTATTTGGTTGAGAGATAGACCTTCTGTCCTATATGAAAGGGTTTCTGGGGGGATCGCCTCTTATCGGCTTGCTCCTTTTGAATCTTTGCAGCTTTGGCTAAGGCATGTTTGACATTTACCCAAGCGGTCTGCATCGAGTTTACCCATTCGGTCAGTGTTTTTGAGGAGGGGGGTTCTTGAGGGTATTCAGGCATGGGAAGGAACTCCCTGCCTGTAGCTACTTTATGTTCTGTCCCAGCCTACGTACGTCCTTGTTGCTTCACAAGAACAACCCCTCTTTAACAGTAGGCTGGAAAACCAACCCTTTTTATTTCATATACAGTCCTGATAATTTTTCCCCAAAACAAAAACAACAGAATACTTTTCCAATGGATAGTTGGTTCAAAAGCAAAACAGAGCAGGAATTAAACAAGAAATAATTCACCGGCAAAACAAACAGACCATGATCCCTTGACACTGAAGTTCTTTGCAAACGGTTGCCTTCAGCAACCACCACCGCCCACACCTTCCCTTTTTATTAAGCAGCCCCAAGGCGTGGCTTCTCAATGCCTTCTCCTCCTCCCTTGGAGTTGCCGTATTGCCTCCCTCTGACTTGCTCTAGTTAGCTGCCTTCATTTGCGAGCGTCTATAATGTCTTCCAGCTGTGAGTCCTGAGTCTGACTCATCTTCCCCACACAGCTGAGTCTCATCCTGAGCACGATTGGAGGGGCCAGGCTCTTCATCAGATTGTGAGTCCTGTAACTCATCAGAGCCTTCCTCTGACTCTGATGGCTCTCCAAACCCCTCCTCCTCCTCCTCTGATTCCCCGGACTCAGCTGCCGGGTCCACTGGCTGGCACGGACTCACAACACTTTAAAAGGAGTAAGTCCAGTACTGCTGTGCACAGTATTGCTGTATGCCACTTCAGCAAAAGGCAGGAGATCTGCCCAGTGTTATGGTTCCGAAGGAAGAGGCTTTTAAAATAAACTAGGCATTGTTTTCCTTTAAGAAACTTTTTAATAGCAAACATAACTTTGGCACAGACATGGAAGGTTGCCAGAAACTGAATTTCTCTGGCTTGCGTCTATCTTTACTTGCTAAACCCCTCCCTTATTTTACAGTCATAAATTACGTCTTCCAATTAGGCTGGAGGCCAAAGATTCACTTCCATTCCTCTCCCGCGCTTTCCTCATAAATCTCCTCCTTTTCTATGTCATCTGAATTAACTCTAAAAATACCAGACAGTTCTGCATATCTTGTCAAAGCAATAATATCCTATATTAACAGCATTGACATCCGGCCCCCCTTACAAAAAGGACAGATCCTGTAATGTAAACAAAAGCATATATTAATGACTAGTTTTCGGTTTGTTGGGGTGTTTCGTATGAAACCTTTTGACGAGCCTGTCAGCTTTCACCTCACTGGATTTTACCCAAGTGGCTTCAGACAACGGGTATCCCTTCCATTGTACTAGGTACTGCAATTTCCCTTTAAAAATTCTAGAATCAAGAATATGTTTCACTTCATAATGGGTCTGCCCCGCAACTACGAGGGGCCCAGGTGCTTTCTTCGGGGGAGGTCTTAAAGTGGAACCCCGATAAGGTTTTAACAAGCTACTATGGAAGACAGGGTGGATTTTACCCAAAAGCCTAGGGAGTTTCAGTTTTACTGTGACCCGATTGATGACCTTTACAATAGGAAAAGGGCCTAGGAATTTCGGTCCTAACTTCCTGCTGGGTAATTTGAGGCGTAAATATTTGGTTGACAGATAAACCTTTTCCCCAACTTGGAACGTTCTTTGGGGAGCCCTCTTTTTGTCAGCTTGCTTTTTATAGGTTTCAAAAGTCTTTTTTAAAGCAGATTTTGTGTTTCTCCAAACTTCCTCCCATCCCCTCACCCATTGGTCAAGTGTCTGGGAAGCGGTTGGCACTTGGGGATATTCAGGAATTGGACCGAACTCTTTGCCTGTGGCTACTCTGAAAGGTGTGTAGCCAGTGCTGCTGTGCACAGAATTGTTGTACGCCACCTCTGCAAAAGGGAGGAGGTCAGTCCAGTTCGTCTGTTGATACGACACGTAGCATCTGAGATATTGCTCCACCATTTTGTTGGCGGCTTCTGCAGCTCCATTGGTGACCGGATGAAAAGCAGATGATAAGCCTTGAGATGATCCAATTAATTTAAGAAAACTCCTCCAAAACTTTGCTGTGAACTGCACCCCCCTGTCTGATATTATTCGCTTAGGGGCGCCGTGCAGTCGGTAGATATGTTTCAGGAACAATTTAGTCAGTCGTTGAGCAGATGGGAGTCCTTTGCAGGCGATGAAATGAGCCTGCTTCGAAAACAGGTCTATTACAGTCCAGATGACAGTATTTCCTCTACTTTCAGGTAGGTCTACGATAAAGTCCATGGCTATTTCTTCCCAAGGTTGGGAAAGGTCTGCAACCGGCTGCAGTAACCCAGGGGTTTTCCCCGGGATTCTTTTCATTGTGGCACATACGGTACAACTCTTTACATAGTTTTCCACATCCCGTTTCAGTCCCGGCCACCAAAATTGCCAGCGGGTGAGATGTAGAGTTTTTAGATATCCAAAGTGTCCAGCCTGTTTCACATCATGGCTGTGTTTGAGAGCATTAAGACGGAGGGATTCGGGCAAATACAGTTTCCCCCCCTTGTACGCCAAACCATCCCGGCACGTCAAGGAGGTTTGATTATCTTTGAACAATTGATCAGTGAGGAGCTTTCGTTTTATTTTCTTTGCTCCAGGGTCATCAGGATTTGGGACCCTGCGAGGCGTGATTTGTGCAGCAGGTTGTGGATTGGAGATAATCGCCTCATTGACTTCTTCACGTTCGCTTTTGTATTGGGGCAATCTCGATAGCGCATCAGCTAGGAAGTTTCCCCCCCCTGGTATGTACTTTAGAGTAAAGTTGAAGCGGTTAAAGTACTGTGCCCACCGTACTTGCTTTGGGGACAATTTACGGGGAGTTTTCAGTGCCTCTAGGTTTTTGTGATCTGTCCATACTTCGAATGGCACCTTGCTCCCCTCCAGGTAGTGTCGCCAGTTTAACAGCCCCCATCTAATTGTGAAGGCCTCCTTCTCCCATATTGCCCATCTCCATTCACTTTCCGTAAATGTTTTGGAGCTGTAGGCGCAGGGTTGCAGGCAGAGGTGCTTTAGGACCGGTTCAGCAGCAAATAGTCTCTTTAAATTCTCAAAAGCTGTTTGACAGTTCATAGTCCATGCTAGTGGTTGGCCTGGTCATGGCTTCCCTCCTCTTTTGCCTGTTTTGAGTAAATCTGTAAGGGGTAGGGCAATCTTGGCAAAAGAGGGGATGAATTGACGGTAGAAGTTGGCAAAACCTAGAAAGCTCTGGAGCTGTTTGTGGGTTTTGGGGGGCTGCCATTCGATTATAGCTTTCACCTTGGCTGGATCCATCTCAATGCCTTCGTTGGAGATTCTGTAGCCGAGGTAATCTAATCGGGTCTGGTGAAATTCACATTTTGACAATTTGGCATAAAGCTTGGCATTCAATAGTTTCTTTAACACTTGTCTCACCAGCTTTATGTGATCAGTCATATTCGTGCTGTATATAAGGATATCGTCAAGGTACACCAGAACCCCTTTGTACAGGTGATCATGTAGAACCTCATTAATCAGCTGCATGAATACGGCTGGGGCCCCCTGTAGTCCAAATGGCATGACCTTGAATTGATAGCTCCCCATGGGGCAGTTGAAGGCAGTCTTCCACTCGTCTCCCTCCTTTATTCTCACTCGGTAATATGCCTCTCTCAGGTCTAATTTGGTGAAAACACTCCCCTTAGCCAGATGAGTTAATAAGTCCTGTAGGAGGGGGAGGGGGTATTTGTTTTGCACACTCACAGCATTGAGACCCTTATAGTGTACGCAGAGACGAAGAGACCCATCTTTTTTTTCTTTAAATAACACGGGGGCTCCCACGGTTGATTTGGCCCATTCAATGAACCCCCTCGCTAGGTTCTTATTCACGTATTGCTGCATCTCTTCCATTTCGAGGGGGGGACATAGCGTACATTCTCGGGCGTGGGAGCTTGGCTCCTGGCACCAGTTCGATAGAGCAGTCATTGGGCCTGTGAGGGGGTAGGACATCGCATTCATTTTCACTAAATGCCTCTGTTAAGTCCCGGTATTCATTGGGGATGAGTGATTCATCTGGTGACGGTGAGGCAGCTATGAATGCTCGCTCATTAGGTGGCCTAAAGTGTCCTGCAACGTCAGTTGAATCAGTGGGAGGCTCAGGCCCTATAGGTAGTCTCGCAGTTCTCATTCCTTTCTCCCACCAGATAAATGGCTTCCATTTGTCCAACCAGGCTAAGCCTAGAATCACAGTCTCAGTCATTTTTGGGGCCACCAGGAACCGAATAAATTCCCAGTGCGTGCCTATTTCTAGGCATAAGGGCTCAGTTAATTGTGTGACTAAAGTCCCTCCCATCAGGGAGCCATCAGCTTGCTCGAACCTCACAGGTTTGGAGAGTTGCTTTGCCCGTATGCCCATTTTCATGGCAAAGGGTAGGCTAATAATGCATCGGGTGCATCCAGAATCGATTAGTACGTTTAAGTCTATTTGTGCCCCCGACTTAGGGATTATAAGCTTGGCGGGCAGTGAAAAAGATGGGATTTGTCAACTCACCATCGGGTCATTCTCTGCTTCGTCGTCACCATCAAAGGAGGGTAGAGCAGGGGCGGGTCCACCTGGAGTCCCGGCGTCCTCTTGTGTGGGAGGTATAATCTGGGTAACAGGTGCTTGCGTGGCCCGGTTGGATTTTTCTCTCATTAGCCCCTGGGCAGGTCTCCTTCTCGCCGCTGGTTCCGGACTGCTCTGCAGTTGGGGGTAGGGGACCGGACAGTTTGCTGCTCGATGTCCCTTCTGTCTGCACTGGAAACACTTAATTGACGGGCCTGCAGGTGGCCCGGGTCTTTCAGCCATCGCAGTAGTCGGAGGGTTTCGTGGGGGTGATTGTTGTTCGGGTTGCTCTGGTTGCTGCTCGGATTCAGGTGGGGGAGGCTTCTTATAGCGGGCGAGCTGAACGTCTAGCTTCACCGCTGTCTGGTACCACTCGTGCAGTTGATCAGGTACTGCTCGAATAATGCAGGCGTGAGAGAGGTGATCATCTAATCCCTCAATGAAGTGATGGATTAGGGACTGCTCTGGCCACCCCATCCGACCTGCTATCTTGCGAAACTCTCGCACGTACTCCAGGGCAGGCCTGCCGGCTTGTTTTATTTTGTGGAGTTGTTCTCTTGCGTTTAGGTCAAGGGATGGGTCCTCAAATCTTTCTTTCAGACCCAGGAGGAAGAGGTGGGTGTCTTCGAATTCTGGGGCTTGCTCATTATATAAATTGTTCAGCCATTCGGATGCTTCTCCCTCTAGGCTGGACGCAATCACATCAACCATAGCCCCTGGGTCCGGGTAGAGATAGGCCCAGCGATTCAAGTGAGAGCGTACTTGGTTGAGGAAAAAAATCAGTTTCTCTGGGTCCCCATCGAAGGTTGCTCTGAAAGGTGGAGCAATTATAGGCTGTTGGGCCCCCCACTGTGGCTGTTGCTGCTGGCCCCATCCTGGTTGCTGGTTTATGCCCAGGGGTTGCCCGTTCGGGGGTTGGGGCAATCTCCTTGCTGTGGTCGTTCTCCCACCAACTGCTGATATCCTGGCCCCTCCACCACCCGAAGCTGTTGCAAGGTTTCTATTAGCTGTGGCAAGCTCAGAGGTTGGATGCTCCCTGCCTGCTTCGAATGCCACACTCCCCATTGTTGCAGAGGCCTCAGACTGGAATTCCCTCTCTGTTCGGGGCTGGAGTCCCTGATAGAGGAAGACAGAGTCTGAAAGGCTGTCTGATACGAAATGGGGGGGCTGTAGACTTCTCTCTGCAGGAGTGGATCTCTGCCTCTCTCCTCTGGGGTTTGAGATATTTCCAGTAACTCACCCAGGCCTTGAGTGGCAGTTTGCCCGTTGTCTGTCCACCGGTTCTCATTCATCTGCCAAAATTCATTTTCCCACAGCATGCTGTCTGTTACTTCCCCCTCTGGGTTATCAGCCGCTGCCGGGTTGTATTCAACAAACTCCCGTTTCATGATAGATGGTCTTCCTCCTGAATTCTTGTCATTCTCACTCCAGCCTAGGAGAAAGAGGTGGGGGTAATGCACTTCCAGTTGTTTGAAAAGGTTTTCGTTTCTGGCATGTTGTTATGGTTCCAAAGGAAGAGGCTTTTAAAAGAAACTAGGCATTGTTTTCCTTTAAGAAACTTTTTAATAGCAAACATAACTTCGGCACAGACATGGAAGGTTGCCAGAAACTGAATTTCTCTGGCTTGCGTCTATCTTTACTTGCTAAACCCCTCCCTTATTTTACAGTCATAAATTACGTCTTCCAATTAGGCTGGAGGCCAAAGATTCACTTCCATTCCTCTCCCGCGCTTTCCTCATAAATCTCCTCCTTTTCTATGTCATCTGAATTAACTCTAAAAATACCAGACAGTTCTGCATATCTTGTCAAAGCAATAATATCCTATATTAACAGCATTGACACCCAGTTATTTTGCTGATAGTTAACATAGCATCTCAGGTATTGTTCCACCATTGCGTTCACTCATTCAGCAGCTCCATTCATACTCGGATGAAAAGCCGAACTGAGCCCCTGGGTGGATCCGATCATCTTCACGAACTCCCTCCAGAATTTTGCTGTGAACTGGACTCCTCGGTCTGATATAATTCTCCTGGGTGCTCTGTGGAGTTGGTAGATGTGTTTTAGAAACAGTTTTGCCAGTTTCTGGGCAGAGGGAAGACCAGGGCAGGCTATAAAATGAGCCTGCTTCGAGAAAAGGTCAATAACAGTCCAAATTATGGTATTTCCACTATTTTCGGGGAGCTCAACAATGAAGTCCATTGCAATTTCCTCCCAGGGCTGGGATGGTTCCGCTACCTGCTGTAACAGTCCAGGGGGCTTTCCTGGTATCTTTTTCATGGCGGCACAGATGGCACAGCTCTTAACATAGCTTTCAATGTCTTTTTTCATTCCAGGCCACCAGAACTGCTGTCTTACTAAGTGTAAAGTCTTTAAGAATCCAAAGTGACTGGCCTGCTTGGCATTGTGGCTTCGTTGCAGGGCTTGGACCCAGAGGGTGCTGGGGAGGTACAATTTGGAACCTTTCCATGCTAGTTCATCTCTATAGGTTAACAGTTGTCTATTGTCTTTGAACCAGGGGTTGGACTTCAGTTCAGTTTTGAGTTTCTGGGTCAAGCTGCTGTCGGGGTCGATGGATTGTTTTTGGGCTTGATGTCTAGTGGTGAGTTGAGAGGCCTTTTGAGGAGAAGGGATGATAGCGTTTACCACTTCCTCTCGATGGCTCTTGTACTGTGGCATTCTAGACAAGGCATCAGCTAGGAAGTTCTTCTCTTCAGGAATATACTTGAGAGAGAAGTTAAAACGATTGAAATGTTGCGCCCATCGAACCTGCTTGGGGGATAATTTGTGTGGGGTTCTAAGCACTTCAAGGTTCTTATGGTCAGTCCACACTTCAAAGGGTATCTTACTCCCCCCTTAGGAAATGATGTCAGGTTAGCAATGCCCATCACACTGCAAATGCCTCTTTCTCCCATACAGCCTAACGCCGCTCTGTGTCAGTGAGTTTCCTAGAGGTATACGCGCATGGTTGCAGGTCCCCCTTGTTGTTTTTCTGAAGCATAACTGCTCCCACTGCAACATCACTGGCATCCGCTTGGATGACGAATCCCCCCAGGGATTCAATGTAACTAAATGTAAAAAATCGCTCCCCTCTACTATGCTATTGATCATGCTACACAATGAAAGCAATTGGCAGGCTACATGACACTTCTTCTCTCCACCTTCCAGCTCTCGTGGGAATGACCTTGGTTCCCATGGGACCGCTCCGTGTTTAGTCTAACAATGCTTTCAGTGCCCCACTTCCCCCCAAAATATGTGGCAAGTTAGAATGACAAAGATGGCTTCAGCCAGGTTTGTTTCAGAACTTGATAATTCAAACAATGGATTGAGCATCCATATTTGCAAGAGATAACTTGTGGCTTCAAGCTGCTAACTGCCTTTCATTTTCTTCAGCTACAATCCTTAGGACAGGGGTCGGCAACCTGAAACACTGAAAGAGCCACTTGGACCCGTTTCCCTCACAAAAAAAACACCTGGGAGCCGCATAATGCGTGTGCGCATGCGTGTGCGCACACACAGAACAAGGGGCTTGATTAGAGTGGAGCCTAAGGCGAGGCCCTGCCCCCGTCCAGCTCTGGTATGGACGGCTCTGCCATCCTGGCTTCTCCTCCCCTCTGAAAAGACTGCTCTCCCCCCCCACCCCGCACTCTCCCTCTCTGGGACTTTCTTCTTTCCGCCTTTTGGCGCGAAGGTTCTGAGGGAGGAGGAGGCTGATGGGGAGAAGGAGCTGCTGCGGCAAATCTTCCAAGGCGGCAGCAGACGGCCGCTCGGGCTCGCCTATCTCAGCCTGCTGCGGGAGGCCGGAGTTGAGGCTTCTGGCTCACTCTGGGAGGGGTGCTCGGAAAAGAGAGGATGAGAAGCGGAAAGTGGGAGAAAGGACGTCTTCCAGCTCTCTGGGGTTCTTTCGCTGGAAGGGCGAGGAAGCAGCAGTTCTGCTCCGTGGGAGGTGGGAGCAGGCGGCCTCTCCTTCAAGCTTCGCCAAGTGAGAAGCGAAGGTCCGAGTCCCCAGAATGTCAACTTTGCGAAAGAGGGAGGCGGTGGGGGGATTAAAATAAAATAGGGGGGGAGGTTGAGGAAACCCAGCAGACGCCTAGATCAGAGGGCGAGCAAGAAAGGCAAGATCGGGGAGAGGAAGAAAGCTTTCGGGGCTTGCCCAGCAGGCAGCTGCTCCCTGCTCTCAGAAATCGCCGTGGGAGGCAGGGACCGTGAGGAGCAGCCAGGATTGGAGGAGCAGAAGTCAACAACTGCCAAAGAGGAGGAAGGAAAGGAAAAGTGGGGGTCTTTAAATAGTCACGCCCACTTTTCCCCCTTTTTCCCTATTTTTTGCAACGACCGGTTGCAGACATCTACATGTATATGCGTCAGGTTTGGAAGCCTCCGTTTAAGTCTGTGCGTGTGCACAGACATAGGCTGACTTAGGAGTGAAAACACTGCTGGTAGATCTTGTGGGATTTTTGCATGCAGTTTACTTGTGTTGGGGGCGGAGGAGGAGGAGGAAGCGCGGAGCAGCCAGTCAGAGCCCAGATTGTTTGCTTATTGAGAGAGAGAGAGAGAGAGAGAGAGAGAGAGAGAGAGAGAGAGAGAAAGAAAGAAAGAAAGAAAGAAAGAAAGAAAGAAAGAAAGAGAAAAAGAAAGAAAGGAAGAGGGAGGGAGGGAGGGAAGGAAGACAAAGGAAGAAGAAAGGCAGGAAGAATGAGGGAAGGAAGGAAGGAAAAAAGAAAAACAGGAAGGAAGGAAGGAAGATATAACCTTCAGCAAAGCAGCCTCCCTGCAAAAGAAACCCATTCCCACTTATGTGAGCAGACACGTGCCCCCACAAGCAGCTCCCCCCTCAGCCTCCAAGCCAAAAACCTCGCCTTGCCTTAATTGCAGGCAAAACCTGCCGAAAGCCCAACCAGCCCGTGCAGAAGCGCTGCCTGCTCGCTTTTCCAGGGCGCTCCAGCCCAGCTTCTTTCCTCCCTTTTAGCTGGACAACCTTTAAAATCGGCCTTTTCTCTTTATTTATTGGGGGGGGATCTGCAAGCATGCCAACTGGGGCGGCGGGGCGGCCGGAGAAGAGCTGCCAGCCAGGAGGACGCGCGACCTGCCCACCAGCCGATCCAGGCTGAGCTCCTGAGTAAGCGCGCCGGCCAGGTGACGCCGAGGCCGCTTTGGAAACAGAAAGTAAGCATCATGCAAAGCGGAGCAGCTTGCCTCCGCGCCTCGGAGCCGGGAGGATTTTTGCATGCAGTTTACTTGTGTGGGGGGGGAGGAGGAGGAGGAAGCGCAGAGCAGCCAGTCAGAGCCCAGATTGTTTGCTTATTGAGAGAGAGAGAGAGAGAGAGAGAAAGAGAGAAAGAAAGAAAGAAAGAAAGAAAGAAAGAAAGAAAGAAAGAAAGAAAGAAAGAAAGAAAGAGAAAAAAAGAAAGAAAGGAGGGAGGGAGGAAAGACAAGAAAGGAAGAAGAAAGGCAGGAAGAATATGGGAAGGAAGGAAGGAAGGAAGGAAGGAAGGAAGGAAGGAAGGAAGGAAGGAAGGAAGGAGCCGGGAGGTGCCCACAGGGGTAGGCAACCTTGGCTGTTTTATGCCTCGTGGACTTCAACTCCCAGAATAAAAGAGCCAATGTTGCCTACCCTGCCTGAGCGCTTAGCAAACACACCCGAGGCGGAAAACTCCCGCCCGCCTCCCCGCCCGAATCACCGGCTGGTCCCTGCGCTGCAAAGCCTGCGGACGGCGAGCCCCGCCCCCCCTGAGCCCCGCTCCGATTCACGGGCTCCGCTGTCGCTTCATGCTGCTGCGGCTGCTACGGCGGGCCGAGGCAATGCGAAGCGGGGGGGAACGGCGGGCCAGGATGAGCGAGCTCAGGCAGCGGCTGGGCAGGGAGGCGGAGGGGCAGCGCGACGCCGAGGGCAAGGTAACCGAGTTGGCCAGGGACGAGCGTCTGGAAGCGGCGAGGCGTGTTCCGCGCGATGGCGGAATGGCGGGGGGGGGTTCAACTTAAGCTCCCAGAATTCCTGAGCCAGTAAGCAACTTTGGCTCTTTTATGCCTCGTGGACTTCAACTCCCAGAATAAAAGAGCCAAGGTTGCCTACCCTGCCTGGGCGCTTAGCAAACGCACCCGAGGCGGAAAACTCCCGCCCGCCTCCCCACCCGAATCACCGGCTGCTCCCTGCGCCGCCGTCCCTGCGCTGCAAAGCCGGCGGATGGCGAGCCCCGCCCCCCCGAGCCCCGCTCCAATTCACGGGCTCCGCTGTAGCTTCATGCTGCTGCGGCTGCTACGGTGGGCCGAGGCAATACGAAGCGCGGGCAGAGCGGCAGGCCAGGATGAGCGAGCTCAGGCAGCGGCTGGGCAGGGAGGCGGAGGGGCAGCGTGACGCCGAGGGCAAGGTAACCGAGTCGGCCAGGGACGAGCATCTGGAAGCGGTGAGGCGGAATGGTGGGGGGGGGTTCAACTTAAGCTCCCAGAATTCCTGAGCCAGTAAGCAACTTTGGCTCTTTTATGCCTCGTGGACTTCAACTCCCAGAATAAAAGAGCCAAGGTTGCCTACCCTGCCTGGGCGCTTAGCAAACGCACCCGAGGCGGAAAACTCCCGCCCGCCTCCCCGCCCGAATCACCGGCTGCTCCCTGCGCCGCCGTCCCTGCGCTGCAAAGCCTGCGGATGGCGAGCCCCCCCCGAGCCCCGCTCCGACGTTCTCTTGTGTGGGAGGTGTAATCTGGGGAAAAGGTGCTTGCGTGGCCCGGTTGGATTTTTCTCTCATTAGCTGCTGGGCAGGTCTCCTTCTCT
The DNA here is from genome assembly GCA_023970755.1 of Azemiops feae. Taxonomy (NCBI): domain Eukaryota; kingdom Metazoa; phylum Chordata; class Lepidosauria; order Squamata; family Viperidae; genus Azemiops; species Azemiops feae. The sequence continues at coordinate 51,313 of JALGBA010000726.1, read as the reverse complement.
TCGCTGGTTCCGGGTTGCTCTGCAGTTGGGGATAGGGGACCGGACAGTTTGCTGCTCGATGTCCCTTCTTTCCGCACCAGAAACACTTTATTGACGCGCTTGCAGGTGGCCCGGTTCTTTCAGTCATCATGGTAGCCGGAGGGTCTCGTGGGGGTGATTGTTGTTCGGATTGCTCTGGTTGCTGCTCAGATTCAGGTGGGGAAGGCTTTTTATAGCGGGCGAGCTGAACATCTAGCTTCACCGTTGTCTGGTACCACTCGTGCAGTTGGTCAGGTACTGCTCGAATAAGGCAGGCCTGGGAGAGGTGATCATCTAATCCCTCAATGAAGTGATGGATTAGGGACTGCTCTGGCCACCCCTCAATCCGACCTGCTATCTTGCGAAACTCTCGCACGTACTCCAGGGCAGGCCTGCCAGCTTGTTTTATTTTTTGGATTTGTTCTCTTGCTTTTAAGTCAAGGGATGGGTCCTCAAATCTTTCTTTCAGACCCAGGAGGAAGAGTTGGGGGTCTCCCAATTCTGGGGCTTGCTCATTATATAAATTGTTCAGCCATTCGGATGCTTCTCCCTCTAGGCCGGACGCAATCACATCGACCATAGCCCCTGGGTCTGGGTAGAGACAAGCCCAGCAATTCAAGTGCGAGCGTACTTGGTTAAGGAAAAAAATCAGTTTCTCTGGGTCCCCATCGAAGGTTGCTCTGAATGGAGTAATTATATGTTGTTGGGGCCCCCACTGTGGCTGTTGCTGCTGCTGGCCCCATCCTGGTTGCTGGTTTATGCCCAGGGGTTGCACATTCAGGGGCTGGGACCAATCTCCTTGTTGTGGCCATCCTCCCTCTAGCTGCTGATCTCCTGGGCCCTGCACCATCCCAATCTGTTGCAAGGTCTCTATCAGCTGTGGTGAGCTCAGAAGTTGTCTGCTCCCTGCCTGCTTCGAATGCCATACTCCCCATTGTTGCAGAGGCCTCAGACATGGAATCCCTCTCTCTTCAGGGCTGGGGTCCCTGACAGAGGAAGACAGGGTCTGAAAGGCTGTCTGATATGAATTGGAGGGGCTGTAAGCTTCTTTTTTCAGGAATGGGTCTCTGCCTCTCTCCCCTGGGGTTTGAGATATTTCCAGTAACTCACCCAGGTCTTGAATGGCAGTTTGCCCATTGTCTGTCCACCGGTTCTCATTTGTTTGCCAAAATTCATTTCCCCACAGCATGCTGTCTGTTACTTCCCCCTCTGGGATATCAGGTGCTGCCGTTTCATGATAGATTGGCCTGCTCCTGAATTCTGTCATTCTCACTCCAGGCTAGGAGAAAGAGGTGGGGTAATGCACCCCCAGTTCGTTAAAAAGTTTTCAGATTCTGGCATGATGTTGTGGTCCGAAGGAGGAAGCACTCCTTAAAATCGGAGACATTATTTTCTCTCATAGTTTATTTATTTTGCATTCCTTGCCAGAAGTTTTGCTACAATACTTCGGTACATTACAAAACGGATGCCAGAATCTGGATTTCTCTGGCTGGCGTCTGTCTTATCTTGCTAACTCCTCCCTTACTTTACTGTCATGATTTACGTCTTCCAATTAGGCTGGAGGCCAGAGATTCACTTCCCTTCCCAATCTCCCGCTTTCTTCACAATTCTCCTCCCTCTGTATGTCATCTGATTTAACTCCAAAAATACCAAACAGTTCTGCATATCTTGTCAATGCAATAATATCCCATATTAACAGCGTTGACATCTCTACTGCCAGTGCTAGCTATTGATAGCAGAATTTTAAAAGCAGGCCCTATTACTCATGCCACAGTGCCTTTGAAATTAACAATAAATCACCATCCTGAAGAGTTAACCCTTCTCGTAGCTGACCACATCGATCTTCCAGTAGTGCTGGGAACCACTTGGTTACAACACCACGACCCCACTATTAAGTGGAAAGTCCTGTCTATTGCCTTTGATAGTCCTGAATGCCTTTCTCACTGCAATCGACCTTCTGAAACCTCCCACCAGCCCCCCCCCCCCCGAAGGTGAACAGAGAGATTTCCAATCTGTCAAATACACAGAATTCGCTGATGTTTTCAGGGAGGAGGAAGCCTCGACCCTCCCCCCACACAGAGATTGTGATTGCACCATAAACCTGGTCCCTGGTGCCAAGATTCCCTCCAACAGACAATATCAAATGTCTACTACAGAATTAGAAACTCTAAAACAATATTTGGACTCTAATTTGCAGAAGGGATTCATAACACCCTCCCAGTCTCCCGCCTCAGCTCCCACCTTCTTGGTACCCAAGAAGCAAGACCCCAGTGGGCCTAACAACAGTGGGAACCCCCCACTGAGAGAGGTCCATAATTGCAAAGCTTTGAATTCAGTCACAGCAAGAGACCATTATCCACTGCCGTTAATTCCAGACTTATTAGATAGAAAGCAAGCATTTATCCAAAGTCCAGATAAAATCCTGACCCAATACACTAATCTGTGCCTTTTGCTGAGATTTTTTTTAACAGATAAACTTCCTATTAGAAATCAACAGCAAATAAACTCAACTTGGTTTGATTCTGACTGTTTATGTAACAGAAAGTTAGTGAGGGTAGCAATGCACCAGGCCCAGGGACACCCTACCATAAAAAACCATACTAAAATGTTAAAAATTAGGCATGATTACAAGAAAATGATAGTCTCTAAAAAAGCTTCCTACAGAGATAAAATATGGTTAGATCTGGAATTTTCAGCAAAAGGGACAGATTCAATCTTCTTCTGGAATATTTTATCAGGTATATTGAAGGAATGTCAATTCCAGTTTGATATTCCTATTCCATCCTCAGTTTGGGAAGATTTTTATGAAAACCTATTTACTAATTCTAATCAGGGCCTCTCACATAAGCAAATTAGCAATACTTTAGCATTTGAAAACCTTCCCCCTGGGCCTCCAGTGTCACTATCAGAAATCAAATTTATCATTCAATCTCTAAAATCTAATGAAGCACTTGGAGAAGATTTTCTACCCCCAGAACTCTTCAAGACACATACTGATTGGTGGGCCCATAAGCCTTATTGAAATTGTGGCTATAATGTATGCAAAACCTCTTCTGAGCAAAATAGAAGACTGGGTAATGGAAAGAAACCTCTTGTGGAGGAACAAGTCAGATTTAGACGGGAGCGCTCCACAATAGACAATTGTTTTATTTTACACCATTTCATAACAAAACAATTAACAAACGGCAAGAAACTGTTTACCGCCTTTATAGATCTCATTGCAGCTTTGGATTCTATAAATAGAATCAGTGGTGAAAAGGTGGATCCTAAAGTTGGAACCTAAAAGGAGAGTGAGGAATAAGCTGAGAGATCAAAGCCTAGATCCAGAAAAGCATATAAAGAAAGTTCCATGCCCCCCGGTAGCATTGGATGAAAGGCAAGCGAATCATCACTGTTACCTACAGCCAAATCAGATTACTTTACAAATCCAAAATAACAGAGGAAATAGAAGAAAATGGGGTTCCAGAAATGCAGCCATCGTCTCCCTCAGTCAGCTTCTACATTGTGAAAGGTAGATGGTCGATCTGAAAAAGGTTGAATGGCTCCCATCCAGGAGAGACTCTAGTCTAAATGTATCCTTCTTTCATTCAAACATCCTACTATTGCAGAGTCCTCTGAAAATGGCGAGCTGAGCAGTGGAGCGATCTTTTTCTCCTGCTGACAAACAGCTGATTTTGCCCCCAAAGCCAGTTCTTTGGTGGCATGCTACCCAGATTTGAATGGGAGCAACTAGGAATGACCCAAGACAACCCTCAGACGACCGTGGGCCTACCTGGGAAGAGGAATCTCAATGGTTGCAATTTTCAATAGGAACAGCCTGAGGGTTGGTCTGCATCTTTTCCTTTCAGCTGTTTATTTTAAGGACCTGCCTCAGCTAAACCTCCCAAGAAAGCAGAACTCTTGAAACGGGCATCATTTCAATAGGAACTTTTATTGGGGTTGCTGACTACAGGAAAGAAAGGCAGGATCTGAGGGTTTCCCACGCGGAACAATACATTCAAAGTAGGAATCCAAAACCCCACCCCAACTGTCCATCCGGTCAGTTCAAACAGAGCCAATCCAAAGGTGTCAAATTGTTGTGGGAACGAACCGATAAGCCGCCGCTCTCAAGGTTGTCAGGTCTCTTCGCGCCATCTTCCCTCTGCCTGGAGATAAGGCAGATGGCCTGAGGCACATTCCTTTCTCACCCCAAGGAAGGGACGGGACATATCAAAGCGAAAGAACAAAGCAAAGGAAATACACTGCAGAAAGCCCCATGCCCCCTCCCCCCATTAGAATGGCAGAATCCCGAAAAGGCAAAAGGGGAATAAGGGGAATAGGGGTTCTGACACGCACATCAGTTTTAACTGCACGTTTTGAAGTTTGTTTTTCATTTTCATTCTTATCTTTAAATGTTAATTGACTGAATGCTGATTCTAACCCCTTGCTGATTTTTAATGTGATTTTTTTGTGGTTTTTTTTACTGCTTTATTTTGTTGTTGCAAATCACTTTCACATTCTCTGTATGGAAGTAGTGGTGATTTCCTGGGTAGTGAAAGTAATCTGATTTGAGTTACATTTCCATCAGACTGCTCGTTTTGATGTGCTCCTTCCCGGCTTCCCTGGATCCTGTTCCTTGAACTTCGGACTGTGTTTTTGGACTCTGAACCTCGGACTCTTGTGGACTTGGACTTGGCTCTTGGACTTCACACTCTTTGACTGTATTTTTGTTGCTGGAACTCTAGACTTGTTGGCATTGTTACCTCCCTCTTGCTTCGTGGGTTGGCTGGGACTTAGTTTGTGAATCCAGACTGAGGGAAAACTGAGGGCTGGGGCAGAGCTTCACTGGCACCATTGGTTGGTTGGTTGTCACTGTGATAAGTGAGCACTAAATAGACCCTCCTTAACCTCTGCCTTGCCTGCGTGACTTGGGTCAGAACACCAAGCTGTCTACCACAGAGGTTCACTGGTGAGTGAGAACCCAGTGCGAAGTGTTCCTCAGCACCCAACCTGGGGAGTTTCTAACAGACAGATCGAGAGTCTCCTTCATCCTCAGTCGTTTAATCAACTCCGCTGCTAAATGGGCACTGCCACTTATCTAAACCAATGACCCTGTCCTGGATAGTTTCCCAAACTTCCTCACTAGGTTTAGAGAGCACTTTGGAAACTCTATTCAAATACAAACTGCTGAACAACGCATTCCACGGCTCTGCCAGGGCAACAATTCTGTGAGAACATACACTGAAGATTTCAAGCTCATTGCAGAAGATCTGGATTGGAATAAGCCAGCCTTAAGATCATAATTCAACAATGGGCTCAACAAGGCCATAATCACACAACTGATACAACAAGGTATTATGTGCAGTCTACAAGACCTCTACCTAGCTGCTATAACAGCTGAGTCTCAACTTGCAGAACTTAGAGCATTTTTCAGCAGCCCCAGCCAACCGCTTCCAAAGCTGACTCCTCCCATCACTACCCCGAACCTCCTTGCTCCCTTGGATTTGGACGCTGAAGAGCTGATGCAAATCGGAGCAGCCAGACAAGTCCCAGGACCAGAAAAACGGCAACGGTGCAGAGAGCTTGCCCTTTGTTTGTATTGTGCAGAGCCTGGCCACATGGTCAAGAATTGCTTTACTAAACCTCCCAGGAGAGGCAACAGACAGCCCGGCAATGTCTCCATTACTCACTGCCTGGACAAAGCCCCAAGCCCAGGGAAATGAGAAATGCCCCCCTCCCCGAGCTCAAAGGGGGGCCACCCAAGCAGTGAACGGGGCTCAATTACCTCCACGCTCAGGTATGTTAATAAAATTTGATTCTATCTTGACACTTCCCAGTGGTCAGGAAAGCACCATCCCTGTTTTGATAGATTCTGGGGCAACCTCCGACTTCATAAGCCTAGCCACAGTCCAGAAATGTAAGATCCGCAAAGTTTCCCTGAAGTCTCTTGTTGTGCTCCGAAGGAGGAAGCACTCCTTAAAATCGGAGACATTATTTTCTCTCATAGTTTATTTATTTTGCATTCCTTGCCAGAAGTTTTGCTACAATACTTCGGTACATTACAAAACGGATGCCAGAATCTGGATTTCTCTGGCTGGCGTCTGTCTTATCTTGCTAACTCCTCCCTTACTTTACTGTCATGATTTACGTCTTCCAATTAGGCTGGAGGCCAAAGATTCACTTCCCTTCCCAATCTCCCGCTTTCTTCACAATTCTCCTCCCTCTGTATGTCATCTGATTTAACTCCAAAAATACCAAACAGTTCTGCATATCTTGTCAATGCAATAATATCCCATATTAACAGCGTTGACATCTCTATGCCAGTGCTAGCTATTGATAGCAGAATTTTAAAAGCAGGCCCTATTACTCATGCCACAGTGCCTTTGAAATTAACAATAATCACCATCCTGAAGAGTTAACCCTTCTCGTAGCTGACCACATCGATCTTCCAGTAGTGCTGGGAACCACTGGTTACAACACCACGACCCCACTATTAAGTGGAAAGTCCTGTCTATTGCCTTTGATAGTCCTGAATGCCTTCTCACTGCAATCGACCTTCTGAAACTCCCCCCAGCCCCCCCCCCCCCGAAGGTGAACAGAGAGATTTCCAATCTGTCAAATACACAGAATTCGCTGATGTTTTCAGGGAGGAGGAAGCCTCGACCCTCCCCCCACACAGAGATTGTGATTGCACCATAAACCTGGTCCCTGGTGCCAAGATTCCCTCCAACAGACAATATCAAATGTCTACTACAGAATTAGAAACTCTAAAACAATATTTGGACTCTAATTTGCAGAAGGGATTCATAACACCCTCCCAGTCTCCCGCCTCAGCTCCCACCTTCTTGGTACCCAAGAAGCAAGACCCCAGTGGGCCTAACAACAGTGGGAACCCCCCACTGAGAGAGGTCCATAATTGCAAAGCTTTGAATTCAGTCACAGCAAGAGACCATTATCCACTGCCGTTAATTCCAGACTTATTAGATAGAAAGCAAGCATTTATCCAAAGTCCAGATAAAATCCTGACCCAATACACTAATCTGTGCCTTTTGCTGAGATTTTTTTTAACAGATAAACTTCCTATTAGAAATCAACAGCAAATAAACTCAACTTGGTTTGATTCTGACTGTTTATGTAACAGAAAGTTAGTGAGGGTAGCAATGCACCAGGCCCAGGGACACCCTACCATAAAAAACCATACTAAAATGTTAAAAATTAGGCATGATTACAAGAAAATGATAGTCTCTAAAAAAGCTTCCTACAGAGATAAAATATGGTTAGATCTGGAATTTTCAGCAAAAGGGACAGATTCAATCTTCTTCTGGAATATTTTATCAGGTATATTGAAGGAATGTCAATTCCAGTTTGATATTCCTATTCCATCCTCAGTTTGGGAAGATTTTTATGAAAACCTATTTACTAATTCTAATCAGGGCCTCTCACATAAGCAAATTAGCAATACTTTAGCATTTGAAAACCTTCCCCCTGGGCCTCCAGTGTCACTATCAGAAATCAAATTTATCATTCAATCTCTAAAATCTAATGAAGCACTTGGAGAAGATTTTCTACCCCCAGAACTCTTCAAGACACATACTGATTGGTGGGCCCATAAGCCTTATTGAAATTGTGGCTATAATGTATGCAAAACCTCTTCTGAGCAAAATAGAAGACTGGGTAATGGAAAGAAACCTCTTGTGGAGGAACAAGTCAGATTTAGACGGGAGCGCTCCACAATAGACAATTGTTTTATTTTACACCATTTCATAACAAAACAATTAACAAACGGCAAGAAACTGTTTACCGCCTTTATAGATCTCATTGCAGCTTTGGATTCTATAAATAGAAACATTTTGTGGAAGAAATTGGCCAACTTAAATATGGAACCCAGACTCTTACTTACTTTTGGTTAAGGCCCTCTACTCAAACACCCATTTGAAAATCCATGCAGGTGTAAATGGTTTTCTAACTAAGAGTATACCCACCCATAACCGTGTTACACATGGTTGTATTCTAGCCCTGGTTAAAATGATTTTTAACTTTTATGTCAATGATATTCCAGGATTCCTGTACGCATCAGAAACTCATATGACAAAGATCCATAATACATTTATTAATATCCTTTTATATGCTGATATGGTTCTAATGGTACATTCTCAAATAGGCCCGAGAAGACTTGTGAAAGCTACATATCTACTGTGTTCTTAATTTTTTAAACATCAATAAAACCAAATCTAAAGTGATGGTATTTAGCAAAATAAAGCATGAGATATAACTGGCAAATAAATGAGAAGCCTATTGAACAAGTGAATTCTCTTACTTATTTAGGAGTGGTTTTTACCAACACAGGGTCATGGGTAAATCATTTTAAAAGAAGCTCAGCAAGGGCTGAAGTAAGTACTATAAGATTATATAAATTATTTAACTATAATTACCCAGGTACCTTGACCCCTATACTGAAAGTATTCAGGGCAAAAATAGTCCCAATGTTGACCTATAGTGCAGAATTGTGTGGCCTTCCCAAAGCTACTCCACTTGAACAAGTTCAGACCCATTTTTTAAGAGGCATATTGGGAACTGATAAAAACACATCTGCCCCTGCAGTCAGAGCAGAAACAGGTATCCATCCCATACATAGCCAATTAATAATTAAAGTTTTCACATACTGGCAGAGGATCCATTCATTAGACCCTGATAGGCTACCCAAAATATGCTTACCAGAACACATAAGTATGGCTCACCCAGTATTTACTCTCAACAGCCTCCCAGGCAAGGGAAATTTTTAAATATCAGTGCTCAAACTGACATGGAGTTATTGGCCAAAAATAGATCTTTAAGTTGGTTGGCTAAAAACAAAACTATTTTCCAATTTGAAAAATAGCTGTCAGTGAGTTTAACACAATTCTCAAGAAGGGCCTGTTCTAGAGCGAGATTTGAATTGTTGGATTCCATGACCAAATATGGGCGTTTCTACCACTTGCCATATCATGAGAGGACATGTATATGTAGTGCCCCAGCCATTGAAGATATTGCTCATGTTTTGTTTGATTGTTAACTATATGCCTCTGTTAGGCTTAGATACTTAATAGCCCTACTTGAAAGAACAGCCCACTGGGATCTGAATTGCAGATTGTCTTGTTTCCTCCTGGGCTATACTGTATATATTGTAAGCAGAACTGCTAAGTTTATAGTTAAGGTAGTTGAGCTAAGAACCTGATACATTGAACAGACTGGGGTAAAGGTGACATATTTATCATATTTATTGTTAATTCTTTGTGTTACCACAAATGTATTTTATTACTATACTTTCATCTATTTTACCCCGGAATTAGATCCTATATTTTATTTTTGTTTTATTTTATTGATATGGTTGTAAGACTGATTAATAAACTATCACTAGTGAGAGAATGAAATGCATTTTGCTGAAGTCCTGGAGGATAAGGCATCTTTTTTGTCTTCTTTATTATAGTAAGGTTTTGCAGATTTTTGTTTGTTTGTATTAAATTGTAGTTTTCTTCATTTGTAGCTTTTCTATTTAAGTCACTTTCATTTAATTTATATTCTGTAGTCTGATTTGTTTGTTCATTCTTTGTTGTCATTTTTTGAGTGTCATTTAGTTGTAGATTTAAGTTAGAGATATGTTCATTTATATTGTCAAACTGATTTCTAATCTCATCATGGTTTGAAACAATTATCGTTTGAATCTGTTGTAGCATTGTGTATATTTTCTCCTGGAATGTATTTGTATTGTCTTGAGTCATTGTTCCTGCAGATCTTTGAAGCTCCAAACTGGGTTCTTCAGGAAGAGGTGTTAGGTATGGTTTTATATTACTTTTAGATAGGTATATAATATCCATTTTATCTCTCCCCTCTAAGTAGTTTTCCATCGGTGTCATAATCTTTTTAATTAGTTTTATCAAGCCAGTCCATCTTAAAATCCAAACAGCCAAATCTTACATAGTTCTTGTCTTTATATAATGGTTTTATAATCCAGTATGTTTCCAATTGTAAAGGCACCACTGAAAACAATATTTTGTGGCAGTTTTCTTTTCAGGGGGTCTTATAATTATCAGCCAGTCAGGATTCAGTTCAAAATATTTGACCATCTACAAGTTTTCCAGTAATTTCTCCTTTAGAAGATTAGCCAAATGCCAAAATTTTTCTTTCTTTGCAAACAGTTCTTAGGTTAAGATTTAAGAATGCAGTTCAGTGTGTTTATAATCCCAGAAGGTCAGCAGTTTCTAAACATATGTAGTTTCACTCAATAGTAGATAACTTGAAATAAGAAAGACCATTTAGTTGCAGTTTTTTTGGAAGAACTATAATAATAATAATAATAATAATAAATAATAATAATAATAATAATAATAATAATAATAATAATAATAATAATAATAATAATAATAATAATAATAATAATAATAATAATAATAATAATAATAATAATAAAATTGGTCAGTACCAGGTGAAGATGAACTGCATGGGTTTTGGTTGAAACATCTAACTGTTCTATACCCACTCATTGCCAAGCAGTTCAACAATATACTACAAGGAGGAGAAATTGAAAAGTGGCTAACAACTGGGAAAACCTACCTAATAATGAAAAATCCAGCAAAAGGGGCAACACCAGGCAACTACAGGCCAACTGCTTCCAACTGCTTGCTGGGAATTGGTGAGTTGGAAAGGAGAAGGTGGGAGGACCAAAGGAGCTAAGGCCTTGCTGATTGGATACTTCATTGCATTTAAGCTACATTTAAACTGCTCAGAGCTTGCTTCCAACTGCTTGCTGGGAATTGGTGAGTTGGAAAGGAGAAGGTGGGAGGACCAAAGGAGCTAAGGCCTTGCTGATTGGATACTTCATTGCATTTAAGCTACATTTAAACTGCTCAGAGCTTGCTTCCAACTGCTTGCTGGGAATTGGTGAGTTGGAAAGGAGAAGGTGGGAGGACCAAAGGAGCTAAGGCCTTGCTGATTGGATACTTCATTGCATTTAAGCTACATTTAAACTGCTCAGAGCTTGCTTCCAACTGCTTGCTGGGAATTGGTGAGTTGGAAAGGAGAAGGTGGGAGGACCAAAGGAGCGGCCCGCGCGCCTAACGGCGCGTGAATCATATAACTAAAAAATCATAAATAGCAGCAGTACATTCAGGGCAAGTGCGTCTGAGATTCCTTGTATCTAAGTATGTCTGGTTTAGTTCAGTGCAACACTTGTTTTGCAGCTGTCTTTCGCAGTACCCTCTTCAAACTTGGAAACTGTCCTATCTGTAAACAAATCACTAGTCTACAAGGACAGATTATTTATCTAGGGTCTGTAATCTGTGCTCTTCAGGCAGAAATTAGGTGTCCAGTTCAGCCCTTCTACTCTATTGAGCCTCCGTGCTATCAGCTCCCTCTACCACAAAGATCCTGCAGGAGAAGGGCAGTGTGGACAGCTGTGGGATCTGGCAGGGTGAGAGCTGTGAACTATAAACACAAATCTTTTGATGTGTCCCTGCACAACAGATACAGTGCCCTTGATGACCTTAATAGGGACATTAAGGAGACAGGTAAAGGTATTTGTGATGATAACTCAAATAAACAGGGGATCGTGGACCGAGATGAAGAACTTGTTTTCGACAGGGAGAAGTGCGAATCAGGTATTACACATCAGTCATGCAAGAACAGAAAGGCATCTGAAAAGAGAAGCCACCTTCTGGTTGGTGATTCGATTATAAGGGATGTAAATTTAGGAAAGGACACAGAGGTTCCAAAAGAGGTCAGGTGTCTCCCAGGTGCTACTGCCAGAAGGGACAAGAAGCGTATTTCTAAAATAATCAAGAATGCCAGCAAGGACTGTGATGTGGAGGCTATTGTACATCTTGGCACTAACGATCTGTCCCAAAAAGATGTACTCTCTGTGCAGAATGATTTCAAGAGCTTGGGGCAGGAAGTTAGCGGAATAGGCTGTAGGCTTACTTTTTCAGAGGTTTTACCAGTGTACAAGGAGAAAAATGGAAAAGGCCAGCGTATAGCACAATTCAATATGTGGCTAAAGGAGTGGTGTAAAGGGGAAGGCTTTGGATATATTAGTCACGATGTCAGTAGCTGGTCCAATGAAAAAATGTACAAAAGAGATGGTTTGCATCCATCAAAGAAAGGGACTGAGTTACTCGGCAATAAATTCACAGATTATCTGGAGGAATATTTAAACTAAACAGCGGGGACAGTGAGTTAATTGATACAGAACATCCCTGTCCCCGGCAATCTAAAAACTATAGGGCTATTAGTGCATGTAACATAGATGTGTGTGTGGACAAGAATACAACCTTGCTGTCAAGCAAAATCAAGCTTTCAATAGCGAGTGCCACACAAAGTACACTAACCAAATAGGAGGTAGGACAATAGGGGAACTCAGGCACCACACAGGTTATGTAGAAAGTAAACACAGGGTCAGTCATAAAGGACTCAAATGTCTTACACCAATGCACAGAGTATGAACAGCAAACAGGGTGAACTAGAAATTCAGGTTAATGAGGGCAGATATGATATTGTTGCCATTACGGAAACATGGTGGGATGAAACCCACAAATGGAACACACAGCTAGAGGGATTTAAATTATTTAAAAGAAACAGACCAAATAAAAGAGGAGGTGGAGTTGCTCTCTATATAAGAAATAACTACATCTCTACAGAAATAGAGCACAACAATGATGAAAACTGTCTTGAATGCATTTGGGTCAATATAAAAGGGAGAAAAAATGACATTGCCATAGGTGTATACTATAGGCCACCCAACCAAACAGAGGAAATAGATGAACTTTTTGCTAGTCAGCTAACTAAGGTATGTAGGAAGCACATCACAATAGTAATGGGGGACTTTAACTACCCTGACATCAACTGGGAGACAAACTCTGCACCAAGTGGAAGATCAAACAGATTCCTGACAAACCTAGCAGACAACTTTGTCTCCCAAAAAGTAGAGAAGGGAACTAGGGGATTAGTCATTCTGGATCTAATTCTCACTAACAGAGATGAAATGATAGAAGGTGTTGAAGCCACAGGAACCTTGGGGGGAAGTGATCATGCAATATTGGCATTCAACATTATGGAAGTACAAGCAATAGAACACAGTCAAACTAGAGTCTTGGACTTCAAGAGAGGTAATTTCAATAAACTTAGAGAGGGCTTGGGAAGGATTCCATGGATGAGAATCCTCAAGGGGAAAACAACTCAAGAAGCTTGGGAAATTTTGAAAAGCGAGATAATAAAAGCCCAGTCTAGCACAATACCAACAAAGAGGAAAAATAACAGCTCTCAAAAGAGACCAGCATGGCTGCATAAAAACTCTCTGATAAATTGAAAGATAAAAAGGACAAGTATAGAAAGTGGAAAGAGGGGCACATAACAAAGTCAGAATATCAGCAAATAGCCCGAGCCTGCAAAGATGAAGTGAGGAAAGCTAAGGCTCATAATGAACTAAGGCTTGCGACCAAAGTCAAAAATAACAAAAAAAGCTTCTTTCAACATGTAAAAAATAAGAAAAAAGTGAAGGAAATGATTGGTCCATTAGTGGGTGAAAGTGGCAAGAAGGTGACAAGCAATAGTGAGAAAGCAGAACTATTTAACTCGTTTTTTGCATCTGTCTTTACACAAAGGGAAAAAACAGACCAACCTATCAAAAATAGTGCCATAAAAAACAGAATAGAAACACAAGTTAAGATAGGCAAGAAAATGGTAAGTGAGCACCTGTCCAGCCTAGACGAGTTCAAATCACCAGGACCAGATGGATTACACCCAAGGTTCTCAAGGAACTGGCAGATGTGATCTCAGAACCACTGAACTATATTTTTCAAAGATCCTGGAGCACTGGGGAACTACCAGAGGACTGGAAAAGAGCTGATGTAGTTCCCATCTTCAAAAAAGGAAAAAAAATGGATCCAGGAAATTACAGACCTATCAGCCTGACCTCAATACCTGGGAAGATTCTGGAAAAGATAATCAAACAAAGAATCAGCGAACACCTAGAGGCAAACAAAATCACTACTAAAAGCCAACATGGGTTTGTCAAAAACAGATCATGCCAGACAAACCTTATTGCATTCTTTGACCAAGTGACAAAATTAGTGGATCAGAGGAATGCTGTGGATATAATTTACTTGGACTTCAGTAAGGCATTTGATAAAGTAGATCACAACCTACTACTTGATAAGATAGAAAAATGTGGGTTAGACAGCATCACCACCAGATGGATCCGTAGCTGGCTGACCGGCCGTACTCAGCGTGTGGTCCTCAATGGAACCGCATCTACACGGAGGGAAGTGTGTAGTGGGGGGCCCCAGGGCTCTGTTCTGGGCCCAGTGCTCTTCAACATCTTCATCAGCGATTTGGACGAGGGGATAGATGGGGAACACCAATCTGGCAGGAATAGCCAACACTCCAGAAGACAGGCTTAAGTCGAGGACCTGACAGATTGAACACTGGGGCGCTTATCTAACAAAATGAGATTCCATGGTGAAAACAGTCAGGTTCACATTTAGGCAAGAAAAACCAAATGTACATGTATAGTATAGGGGGCTACCTTTCTCAATGTAAGTAACTGTGAGAGGGATCTGGATGCCTAGTGGGACATCAACTTAATATACCAGCAGTGTGCTGCAGCTGCCAAAAAAGCCAACACAGTGCTGGGCTGCCTTAACATAGGGATAGAATCAAGATTACGTGAAGTATTAATACCACTTTACAATGCCTTGGTAAGGCCACACTTGGAATACTGCATCCAGTTTTGGTCACCACGATGTAAAAAAGATGTTGAGACTCTAGAAAGAGTGCAGAGAAGGGCAACAAAGATGATTAGGGGACTGGAGGCTAAAGCATATCAGTAACGTTTGCTGGAATTGGGTATGTCTAGTTTAATGAAAAGAAGGACTAGGGGTGACATGATAGCAGTATTCCAATATATCAGGGGTTGCCACAAAGAAGAGGGAGTCAAGCTATTCTCCAAGGCGCCTGAGGGCAGGACAAGAAAGTAATGGATGGAAACTAGTCAAGGAGAGAAGCAACCTGGAAACTGAGGAGAAACTTCCTGACAGTTAGAACAATTAACCAGTGGAACAACCTGCCTCCAGAAGCGGTGAATGCTCCAACACTGGAAGTTTTAAGAAGAGACTGGACAGCCATTTGTCTGAAATGGTATAGGGTTCCTGCCTGAGCAGGGGGTTGGACTCGATGACCTCCAAGGTCCCTTCCAACTTTATTATTATTTTATTATTATTAATACCTCTTTACACAACTTTCAAATTGCTAACTGGTGTGGTGGCTGATGTAATACAACAGCATCTAGTTGAAAACAATCTCCACCCGAGCAGAAAGGAAACCGCCCCAATAGCAGAGGAACAAAAGATCAACTCCTAATAGACAAAATGATCTTGGAAAACTGCAAGAAAAGGAAGACCAACCTGAATGTGGCATGGATTGACTACAAAAAGGCATTTGATTCTCTACCACATGACTGGATAATCAAGTGCCTAGAAATAACAGGAGTCAGTAGAAACATCAGAAAATTTGTGCAAAGATCGATGGCACAATGGAAGACACAGTTGCAGGTCAATGGTGAAAGACTGGGAGAAGTTAATATCAAGAGAGGAATATTTCAAGGAGATTCATTAACACTACTACTATTTGTTATTGCACTGTTTCCTCTGTCAACAATACTGAATAACTCAGGACATGGCTATCAAACATCAAAAACATCTGCCAGACTATCCCACCTCCTTTACATGGATGATCTGAAGCTGTATGGAAAAACATCATCTGAAATAGAATCGCTGCTTAACACTGTCCGTATATGTAGCCAAGATATTGCAATGGAGTTTGGCTTGGACAAATGTGCCACACTTACTGTCAAACAAGGAAAAATAGTGAAAACTGAAGGAATCAAGATGCCCCACGAAAATAACATTAAGAGTGGATGAGGAAGATTACTACAAATACTTGGGTATCCTTCAAGCTGACAACATCAAGCACACTGAAGTCAAGAAAAAGATTAGAGATGAATACATCAAGAGAGTGAAGAAGATCTTAAAAGTCCAAACTCAATGGAGGAAATACCGTGAAGGCAATCAACACCTGGGCAATTCCAGTCATTAGATACACAGCTGGAATAGTGGACTGGACTCAAGCAGAACTAAAAGCAATAGATAGGAAGACCAGAAAAATAATGACAATGAATCATGCCCTTCATCCACGCAGTGACATTGACAGACTCTATCTACCGAGGCAAATAGGTGGACGTGGAATTCTGCAAGTACATCAGATGGTTGAAGAAGAAAAGATGGCTTTGGAAGAATATCTGAAGGACAATGATGAAGATGCACTGAAATTAGTATATCAGGAAGGCTTACTGACTACTGGAGAGACCAAACTGGCCTACAAGAAAGACCAAATGAAGAACAGAATAGAGGCATGGGAAGACAAAGCACTACATGGCCAATACATTAAAAAAATAGCTGGGAAAGCAGATAATAATAAGATCTGGCAATGGCTAAGAGCAGGAAAGTTGAAGAAAGAGACTGAGGGACTAATTCTGGCTGCACAAGACCAAGCCTTAAGGACAAATGCATACAAAGTCAAAATTGAGAAGACATCAACAGACAGTAAGTGCCGCCTATGCAAAGAAGCTGAAGAAACACTAGACCACCTGGTAAGCTGCTGCAAGAAGATCGCACAGACTGACTACAAGCAGCGGCATGACAAAGTAGCAACTATGGTGCATTGGAAGATCTGCAAGAAATACCATTTGCCTGTAAGCAAGAACTGGTGGGATCATAAAATAGAGAAAGTCATAGAAAATGATAAAGTTAAACTGCTCTGGGACTTCAGAATTCAAACAGACAAGCACCTGCAACATAACACCCCGGACTTAACAATTGTCGATAAGAAAGACAAAAACGTCTGGATAGTGGACGTGGCAGTGCCTGGAGACAGCAGAATAGACGAGAAAGAACTGGAGAACATAACAAAATACGAAAACCTACAAATAGAAATAGAACGACTGTGGCAAAGGCAAGCAAGGGTAGTACCAATAGTAATAGGCGCATTGGATGCAATCCCAAAACAACTGGAGCACCAGTTGAACACCATTGGCATTGACAAATTTGCCATTAGTCAATTGCAAAAAGTGGCCTTACTAGGAACTGCTTCCATCCTGCGACGATATCTGTAATACCACCAAACATCCACATCTGCCTATCACAGGTCCTTGGTAAGGACTCGATAGGTAGACAAAAATGCCAAATCCAGGCTGAACATTTGGCTGACTGTGCGATGATTAATAATAATAAAAAGTTGGAAGGGATCTTGGAGGTCATCTAGTCCAATCCCCTGCTCAGGTAGAAAACCCTATACCTTTTCAGACAAATGGCTGTCCAGTCTCTTCTTAAAAACGTCCAGTGTTGGAGCATTCACCGCTTCTGGAGGCAGGTTGTTCCACTGGTTAATTGTTCTAACTGTCAAGAAGTTTCTCCTTAGTTCTAGGTTGCTTCTCTCTTTGATTAGTTTTCATCCGTTGCTTCTTGTCCTGCCTTCAGGCGCTTTGGAGAATAGCTTGACTCCCTCTTCTTTGTGGCAGCCCCTGAGATATTGGAACACTGCTATCATGTCCCCCCTCATCCTTCTCTTCATTAAACTAGACATACCCAATTCCAGCAAGCGTTCCTTACATGTTTTAGCCTCCAGTTCCCTAATCATCTTTGTTGCTCTTCTCTGTACTCTTTCTAGAGTCTCAACATCTTTTTTACATCGTGGTGACCAAAACTGGATGCAGTATTCCAAGTGTGGCCTTACCAAGGCATTGTAAAGTGGTATTAATACTTCATGTAATCTTGATTCTATCCCTCTGTTAATGCAGCCTAGCACTGTGTTGGCTTTTTTGGCAGCTGCAGCACACTGCTGGCTCATATCTAAGTGATTGTCCACTAGGACTCCAAGATCCCTCTCACAGTTGCTACTATTGAGCAAGGTACCACCTATACTATACCTATACATTTGGTGTTTCTTGCCTAAATGTAGAACCTTACTTTTTTCACCATTGAGTTTCATTTTGTTAGATAGCGCCCAGTGTTCAAGTCTGTCCAGATCCTCCTGTATCTTAAGCCTATCTTCTGGAGTGTTGGCTATTCCTGCCAGCTTGGTGTGGTCTGCAAATTTGATCAGTTCCCTGTCATGTACTGAGCTTAATTGGGAACAGGTGCAGGGAGCTGCCCTGAACAGTCAGCAGACCACGTGGCCTGCTGGGCCAGACTTGTTGTCTGCAAGGGCTGACTAGGATGCATTTGAGCGGGAAAATACGTTGCATTCATTGGCTGACAACACCCCAGGGTGAATGTATAAAAAGGGGCGGAGCCATGTTCTGCGTTCTGTTTAGCTGCAAATAAAGAAGTACCTGTTTGTGAGTCCTGCCTCTTCAATGCCTACCAACGCAAGAAACAGAAGATTGGCGACGAAGGTGGGATCATGCTGCTGCAAATTCAAGGCTGACTCACCACGGGAAGCCTAGAAGGCGCTGAGAAGTACGGCATTCCAACCTCCTTCGCTCTGCCTGCCAGTACGGAAACGCTGGAGGAGAGTGCCGCAAGGAAGCGTCCTGGAACCCCTTCGAAAGCCTGCGCAGCACGAGGCGTTGAAAAGGCCGCCAAAGATACACAATGGCGAAGATTGGTCGTCTTTCTGAATTCGACGTCAAGCATCCAGAACGATGGAGCTCCTACGTTGCTAGGGTGGAGAATTACCTGAGAGTAAACCAGGTTCGGGAGGACGGACTGAAGGCCGCGACACTGCTGTGTGTTTGTGG
Source organism: Azemiops feae (assembly GCA_023970755.1). Classification (NCBI taxonomy): domain Eukaryota; kingdom Metazoa; phylum Chordata; class Lepidosauria; order Squamata; family Viperidae; genus Azemiops; species Azemiops feae. The sequence continues at coordinate 32,493 of JALGBA010000726.1, read as the reverse complement.
TCAAGAAACTTTTGATATTGCGGAAAACCTGGTTGCTCCGGCACCCTTGGAGTCCATTGCTTACGCAGAGCTGAAAAGAATGCTCAAAGAACATTTTGAGCCAAAGCTCTCGGTCATAGCCTGGCGACACACTTTTGAGCAGCGGGACCAGTGTCCTGGGGAGTCCGCCGCAGATTTCATTGCTGCTCTTCGCCAAGCTGCGAGACCGTGCGAGTTCAAGGACCTTGAAGAACGCTTACGGGACCGTTTGGTTTGTGGTCTGAGGAGCCGCGAACTTCAGCAGGAGATATTCGCCAGAGAAACTGTCTCCTTTCAAGACGTCTTGAGGGAGATAACGGCCGAAGAAGCAGCGGGTGGAGCTGTTAAGGCCTTGCGGCTCTCGAAGAACCCTCCATGCCCAGAAACTGTCCACCAAGAGGACGCCGAGAGGGTTGAAGACTTCGAATCGGACCACAAAGTCGATCAGTTACAGCAACCGCAAGAAAGAAGGCCCCACAGGCATCCTGACAAGGCAGTTTCCTTCTCTCGATGCATCGGGTGCAGAGGCCGCCACAAGCGGGCCGACTGCCGGTTCCGCACCGCAATTTGCTGGGCATGTGGCAGGCAAGGCCACATCGCCGCCGTTTGTTTGGGTCGCACGAAAGACCATCCATTGGAAGAGTTGCCTCGGAAAGGTACTGGGGTCCCCAGTCAGAACAGGGTGGGTTTTTGCGCGTTGAGAAGGAGCGTATTTAGAACAGGTGCCCACCGGACATTGAAGAAAAAGCTTCATCTTGAAGTCAAACTGCAGGGGGTCCCCTCAGACATGGAGCTGGACACGGGTTCAGCTCTGTCCATAATTTCCCAACGAACACTTAAGCAAATCTGCTGCACAAGCGGCGAAAGAGTTAAGCTCAGGCTGTCGAATCTTATCCTAACAGACTTCCAGAATTCCCGAGTCAGCGTCAAGGGGGAGGCCACTCTGGGGGTGCAGTTCCGGTGCCTGTAGTCAGCCATATTCTGGCGTCTCTACAGGGAGGTCGCATTTTCGCCAAATTAGATTTGGCCCAGGCGTATCAGCAGCTGCCAGTGGACGATGCCACGGCAGAGGCCCAAACAATTGTGACCCACCGGGGAGCCTTCAAAGTGCGGAGGTTACAGTTCGGGGTTAATGTAGCCCCTGGCATCTTCCAGAGTGTCATAGAGCGCACGCTCCGCAATATCCCGGGCGTATGTCCATACTTCGATGATGTCCTCATCGCAGGGGAATCAGTCGAAACCCTGGCTGACAGGCTCCGGGCCGTTTTGCGGCGTTTCCATGAAGCGGGGCTGAAGCTCAAACAAGAGAAGTGCAAACTTGGAGTCACTTCCACAGAATTCCTGGGGTTTCACATAGATGCCGAAGGCATCCATCCTGCTGAATCCAAGCTCAAAGCGATTCAACAGGCACCCAGTCCCAAGACGAAGGCAGAGCTTCAAGCCTTCCTGGGACTCCTTAATTTCTACCATGCTTTCCTCCCCCACAAGGCCGCAGTGGCAGAGCCGTTACACCGGCTCTTGGACAAACAGGCCCCATGGAAGTGGACAAATGTCCACGAGAGGAGTTTTGCTGCAGTTAAAGTATTGTTGTCTTCCAATGCGGTGTTGGCTCATTTCAACGAGCAGTTGCCAGTTAGCATACCTTGCGACGCATCCCCTTACGGGATCAGGGCTGTCTTAAGCCACCTCAGGGCTGATGGGACACAAGTCCCTATAGCCTATTACTCCAGGACTCTGTCTGCTGCTGACCGCAATTACGCACAAATAGAGAGGCATTGGCCATTGTGGCTGGCATCAAGAAATTTCATGACTTTTTGTACGGCCGCCATTTCACGGTCTTCACAGACCACAAGCCGCTGCTGGGGTTGTTCACAACAAACAAGCAGACACCCCAAATTATCTCTCCTAGAATGTTGAGATGGTCAATATTCTTATCTGCTTATGACTATTGCCTGGTTCACAAACCGGGTATAGAAATGGGCCATGCAGACGGCCTTAGTAGATTGCCCTTATGGCAATTAGAGCCAGATCCTGCACCGGCTAACCACATCCTGGCTATCCAGGATTTGCCAGAGTCTCCCCTTAACGCAGGGGACGTTGCTGCAGAAACAGCTTCTGATAGCACGATGAGCCGCGTGTTGAATTGGGTGTATACAGGATGGTTGGAAATGTGTCCTGGCCCTGGTTTCCAGAGTTTTTGGAAGAGGAAGCATGAGTTATCCACCTTTAAGGGTTGCCTCCTGTGGGGAAATAGGGTAGTAATCCCGACCTCACTGAGGACTAGAGTCCTTGATTCTCTGCATGAGGGACATCCGGGCATAGTCCGGATGAAGGCGCTCGCGCGTAGCTACCTCTGGTGGCCTGGGCTCGATAAAGACATAGAGGCCTAGGTCCACAGGTGCTCCATTTGCCAGCAGTCAAGGCCAGAAATGCCACATGCTCCTGTACATAGATGGGAGACCATGCAAGCCCCTTGGTCGAGAATTCATGTCGACTTCGCTGGCCCCTTTTGGGGCAACTCTTCCTCATTGTTGTGAACAGTCGCTCTAAGTGGCTGGAAGTCATTCCAGTGTCCACTACAACGACCGCCATCACCATTAGGGTTCTTCGTGGCATCTTTGCCACACATGGCCTCCCAGATGTCCTCGTCTCCAACAGCGGAGCTCAATTTACTTCCTCGGAGTTTCAGTCCTTTCTGAGGGCAAATATGATTAGACATGCCACTTCGGCTCCATTTCACCCGGCCTCTAACGGCCAAGCGGAACGCATGGTGCGCACCACAAAGGACTCCTTAAAGAGGATCACCCATGGCAACTGGCACCACAGGTTGGCAGACTTCCTCCTCTGCCACCGCACAACGCCCTGCATGTCTACGGGAAAGAGCCCAGCTGAGCTTTGATGGGGTCGCCGCCTTATCACAAAGCTGGATCACTTACACCCTGATAGGGTTGCATCGCAGGTGCAGCAGCCGAAGGCACCCAGGCGCTTGCAAGTGGGCGATCTGGTTTGGGCACGCAATTATGCACCAGGGGCACTGTGGGTGGTAGCTGTGGCTTGTAAGGTGACTGGGCCGCTTTCTTACGAAGTGGTCCTGAAAGACGGTCATGTGCTGCACCGGCACATTGACCAGCTGCATTGGAGGCTGCCATGCCACTCTTCCGCTCCTGACTCTGCTCTTGGGGGGTAGGAGGACCTCGATCGAGATCGTGATTCTGAGTCTCTCCGCGAAAGCGGGACATTGCGTTTGCAGAACGGGGTGTCGGGCCCTGTGGGGCCGACATTCACGGGCGGGTGGGACCTCGCTCGCCAAATCGCCGCCTCCCGTCGCCCTTCCTCACCGTCCGGATCTGCAGCCAGCTGGGAGGCTGTCAGCTGTTCGGCACTGGAGCTTGTTGGCGCCGCGGCCGCCCGCCACCCTATTCGCCGGCCGGAGCAGCTGCCAGGGGTGCCGGCGGGCCGGTTCGGGCCGAGCGCCGCTGGGACCGGTGTCAGGACGCCATTTGCTGTGGGCGTCGGGAGCGCTGTGGAGGGGACTCCCCCCCCAATAAGCTGCAGAAGGGAGTCCCCGCAGATGCCGCAGGGGGAATCCCTACAGGGCCAGAGGAGGGGGAAACTCTGCAGCAGCCATGGAGCAGGGACGGACGGATTAGTGCCGTGGGAGGCGGCGGGGCGTGGGGTGGGGCAGGGAACGAATAGCGAGGGGGAAACAGACCCCCTGGCAATACCCACCCGGAGCCTGGCGTCGCAGGAGGAACGACAGCAACCACAGACCTGGGGCTTGCTCTGGCAGGCAGCCCGCTGCGTGTCCGGAGGGGAAGGAGGTGAATGCCTGACTGGCCTCCTATGTATGCAACGTGCCGGATGTTGGCTTGCCGGCTGGGCGGGCGGGGCTATGGGTTGAAACGCTATGTAAAGCGCTGGGAGCAGTTCACTCCCAGCGCTTTTTCCAGCACGGAATAAACATCGTTTGTTGTCATCCGTACCTGCCTACTGGCTCTTTTTGGTGGAGCACCGAGGAGGACGTCCTGACAGTAAGTCAGCGCTCACTAACCTGTTCATCCTTTTCCAGTTCCTTTGGTGCCGAGAAGGGAATGGCGGAGGGAACTCAAGGGGTTGCCCCGGCGAAGGAGGTGGCTGAGCCAGTCGGTGACACTGTGCCAGTGCCTGCAGAGGAGGCCGGGGATGCCCAGCCGGCAGTGAGGCCCAAGGAGCGGGCTCCACAGCCTGGAGCCACGTTGGGTGAGTCCCAGCAGCCAGGGGTCCCGGCATCATCAGGGGACTGGTGGCTAAGTCCTGCTCTTCAGCGCTCGGACCCTGGCCAAGCGCCTACCTCAGGTGCCGGGGGTCCTCTGACTGGCTGGAGGGAGAGGCGGTGGACGGAAGACAGTGAGGAGGAATGGAGTTATTCCACGGCACCTGGAAGCCGGACGATGGACATCCTGCGGGACCGTTACGGCGAGGTGGGGTGCCTGGAACCTTCCTCCTGGACACGAATGGAGACCGGCCATGGGTCGATACCTTGGTCCAGCACCGGGACGCAGCCGGTTCCAGCAGAGCCAGCCCATTTCCGGTTGGCTAGTCCACGGTTCCGAGGCCCTCTCGGCAGTGACACCTCTCAGGCAGGGGCTCCTGTCCTGAGAGGCTCACCAGCCCTGTCACGCCCACGTCAGGAGGGAAGACCAATGGCGGAGCCCGGCGGGCCGCCCGGGAGGGGAACGGCGGGGTCATCTGGGGCTCTGGACTGGCGGATGGCTGGCCTCGGGGACCGCCGGGCCGCCCCAGCCGGTGACGGTCAACGGGGAGCAGGCCCTGTGGTTTCCGGGGATGGCTTGGGGACCACCGCCGATACCGGTGACATTTGACGGCCACCTGGACAGCCTCGCCATGTTCCTGAGTCACGTCATCATCCACCTGTACCGTTACGCCCAGCTCTATACCTCCCAATGGGTGATGGTGGTGGCGGTAACCGCGAGCCTGCGGGACGAGGTCGCATCATGGGCGGCGGACCTGTATAGCGACCACGCATGGGAGCTGGTGTATGCAGGCTTGTTCCTGGATGTTTTGCGGGCTAGGTTCGAGGACCCGTCCCGGGTCCAGCAGGCCGAGGCGGAGGTGCTGGTATTAAAGCAGCGATGGCTGTCCGGGACTTCCGACAGGTGGCTGGGAGACTTCGTTCCTGGCCGGAGCATCTCCTGGTGCATCACTTTCGAGCAGGCCTGCACCGTAAGTTACGCCAGGCATGCATCGTTCGGGGTGTTCCGAACCGGCTCCGGGAGTGGTTCCGGGTGGTGGTGGAACTGGATGCAGGGCTGCAGGAGTGCCGGAAGAGGGGGGAGGAACCGATTGCACCCCGGAGGGCAGGGGAGAGACCCAGAGACTATGGCCGTAGGGGCCAAACCTCGGCCTCGGGGCCCTCCGGTCCATCCCCTCGGCCGGGATTCCGTTGTTTCCGGTGTAATCAACCAGGCCACCGGGTAGCAGAGTGTCCGGTCCCTGTGCCACGTGGCAGCCCAGCGACCCCCGGGAACACCGGTACTACACCCAAGAAGACCACGGAACGGTCGCAGGTGGTGCAGCAGCCGGATGGGGACAAACCCCGACGGTCACCACGGCGGGAGGAGGAAGCCATAGCCACCACCGGATTCCAGCCGGCGGAGTATGACAGCACAGACGACTCCGCTGACGACCCCATGGTGAGTCAGCCGGTGTGCCCGTTTGCCATCCCTGTTACCCTGACAAGTCCTCAAACGGGCAGCAGGAGGGTATATAAGGCCTTGATCGACTCAGGGTGCACCCGTTGCCTCATCAGCAAGAACGTGGTAGCCAACGTCGGGATTAAGGTTAGGCGGTTGGCTACGTGTGAGGGGGGTCTGGGGAGCGGTGAATGGGGCCCTGGTGAAGGCAGGGAACGCCGCGAAGGCGCAGGCGGATAAAAAACGGAGGCCCCAGAAACCCTTTCAAGTAGGCGACCTAGTCTACCTGTCCACGAAATACCTCCGGCTACGGGTCCCCTGCAGGAAACTGGCACCAAAGTTCCTTGGGCCTTTCTGGGTCGCTCAGGTTATAAATCCGGTAGCCGTGCGGCTACACCTGCCAAGGTTCCTGGGTAAAATACACCCAGTGTTCCATAGCAGTCTCTTGAAACCAGTCGAGGGGTCCTCTTACAGGGCTCTGGAGAGGGAACCGGGGCCCATTGTGCGGGACCAATACGAGGTCCAGGAGATCCTCGACTCTCGTGTCCGGCAGGGATCCCTGTACTATCTAGTCCGCTGGAAAGGGTATCCCCTTACAGAGGCTTCATGGGTGGGGAAGGCAGACGTCCACGCCCCCCGCCTCGTGTGGGTGTTCCATTGCCAGTGCCCTAGGAAGCCGGGTGGAGGGGGGATTGCCGAACCGTCGGCTGGGGTGTACGGCCACTCACATGGCTCTCCTTACCTTCCAGGTGGAGCCTTGGTAGAGGGGGCCGCCTGTCGGGCCCTGTGGGGCTGACATTCACGGGCGGGCGGGACCTCGCTCGCCAAACCGCCGCCTCCCATCGCCCTTCCTCACCGTCCAGATCTGCAGCCAGCTGGGAGACTCAGCTGTTCGGCGCTGGAGCTTGTTGGCGTCGCGGCCGCCCGCCACCCTATTCGCCGGCCGGAGCAGCTGCCAGGGGTGCCGGCAGGCTGGTTCGGGCCGAGCGCTGCTGGGACCGGTGTCGGGACGCCATTTGCTGTGGGCGTCAGGAGCGCTGGGGAGGGGACTCCCCCCCAGTAAGCTGCAGAAGGGAGTCCCTGCAGACGCCGCAGGGGGAATCCCTGCAGGGCCAGAGGAGGGGGAAACTCTGCAGCAGCCATGGAGCAGGGACAGACGGATTAGTGCCGTGGGAGGCGGCGGGGTGTGGGGTGGGGCAGGGTATGAATAGCGAGGGGGAAACAGACCCCCTGGCAATACCCACCCGGAGCCTGGCGTCGCAGGAGGAACGACAGCAACCACAGACCTGGGGCTTGCTCTGGCAGGCAGCCCGCTGCGTGTCCGGAGGGGAAGGAGGTGAATGCCTGACTGGCCTCCTATGTATGCAACACGCCGGATGTTGGCTTGCCGGCTGGGGGGCGGGGCTATGGGTTGAAACGCTATGTAAAGCACTGGGAGTAGTTCACTCCCAGTGCTGACGTTTTCCAGCAGGGAATAAACATCATTTGTTGTCGTCCGTACCTGCCTACTGGCTCGTTTTGGTGGAGCACCGAGGAGGACGTCCTGACACGGGGGACATTGCGCTCAATCGGCTTTTCACGCCGCTACTACCTCAGGCCTTGCGCCAACGGGACAGTGCTCCCAACCGGCTGCTTACGCCGATCAGGGGAATTCCACCCCACCGCGGAACTCTGGTTTGGGCCTACCGGAACAGGCCAGCCAAAGTCAAATGGTCAAAGGCTCGGGTCTACCGGAACAGGCCAGCCTTCATGATCCGGGTTCACCCGTATCGAGCGGGTCCCAAAGTCCCGGTCTGCCGAGCCTGGCAGGCGAGTTTGCAGATCGGGCGCTTGCAGCAGCTCCGAGGCGATCGGAGCGGGCCAAAGGCCCACCGAAGTTTTTAAAGGACTACGTGAGGTTTCTGTCATTGCAAGTGTAAATGCTTATGTAATTAATTGCAATTGAGATGCTTATGTATGTTCCTTTTGAAATGGGAAGCCTAAGTATTTTTATGTTGTATTTTGAAAGACCTATAATGTTGTGTATTATTGACTGTTATAATGTGCATTGTGGGAACGCATGTAGTATTGTAAAATAGTACGTATGTGCTAAAGAACCAGGAGGGGAGGGGTGTTATGTACTGAGCTTAATTGGGAACAGGTGCAGGGAGCTGCCCTGAACAGTCAGCAGACCACGTGGCCTGCTGGGCCAGACTTGTTGTCTGCAAGGGATGACTAGGATGCATTTGAGCGGGAAAATACGTTGCATTCATTGGCTGACAACGCCCCAGGGTAAATGTATAAAAAGGGGTGGAGCCATGTTGTTCTGAGTTCTGTTTAGCTGCAAATAAAGAAGTACCTGTTTGTGAGTCCTGCCTCTTCAATGCCTACCAATGCAAGAAACAGAACATTCCCCATCTATCCCCTCGTCCAAATCGTTGATGAAGTTGTTGAAGAGCACTGGGCCCAGAACAGAGCCCTGGGGCACCCCACTACATACTTCCCTCCATGTAGATGCGGTTCCATTGAGGACCACATGCTGAGTACGGCCTGTCAGCCAGCTACGAATCCATCTGGTGGTGATGCTGTCTAACCCACATTTTTCTATCTTATCAAGTAGTAGGTTGTGATCTACTTTATCAAATGCCTTACTGAAGTCCAAGTAAATTATATCCACAACATTTCTCTGGTCCACTAATTTTGTCACTTGGTCAAAGAATGCAATAAGATTTGTCTGGCATGATCTGTTTTTGACAAACCCATGTTGGCTTTTAGTAATGACTTTGTTTGCCTCTAGGTGTTCGCTGATTTGTTGTTTGATTATCTTTTCCAGAATCTTCCCAGGTATTGAGGTCAGGCTGATAGGTCTGTAGTTTCCTGGATCTATTTTTTTTTCCTTTTTTGAAGATGGGAACTACATCAGCTCTTTTCCAGTCCTCTGGTAGTTCCCCAGTGCTCCAGGATCTTTGAAAAATATAGTTCAGTGGTTCTGAGATCACATCTGCCAGTTCCTTGAGAACCTTGGGGTGTAATCCATCTGGACCTGGTGATTTGAACTCGTCTAGGCTGGACAGATGCTCACTTACCATTTTCTTGCCTATCTTAACTTGTGTTTCTAATTTGTTTTTTATGGTACTGTTTTTGATAGGTTGGACTGTTTCTTCCCTTTGTGTAAAGACAGATGCAAAAAACAAGTTAAATAGTTCTGCTTTCTCCCTGTTGCTTGTCACCTTCTTGCCACTTTCTCCCACTAATGGACCAATCATTTCCTTCACTTTTTTCTTGTTTTTTACGTGTTGAAAGAAGCTTTTGTTATTTTTGACTTTGGTCACAAGCCTTAGTTCATTTTGAGCCTTAGCTTTCCTCACTTCATCTTTGCAGGCATGGGCTATTTGCTGATATTCTGCCTTCGTTATGTGCCCCTCTTTCCACTTTTTATACTTGTCCTTTTTATCTTTCAATTTATCAGAGAGTTCTTTATGCAGCCATGCTGGTTTCTTTTGAGAGCTGTTATTTTTCTTCTTTGTTGGTATTGTGCTAGACTGGGCTTTTATTATCTCACTTTGATATGCAGGTTCTGAGGTTTTGCTTGATAAAAAAATACAGGAAACCAGAAGTTGCCTTCAAAAGTTACGTGTTTATTGGCTTCCGGTTCCGGATCGCGACACCAGCAGTCGCACGGAGAGATCTCTCTCTCCCACCGGCTGGTTTCCCTCCGTCGGTAGACCCTTAATCGGGTCGAAAGTCGCCCCGTAGAGGCGACCACCGTTAGAGGAGGCTCCTGCTCGACTGGGGAAGAGTGGCGGCTCTCCCCAGTTCGAGCTTTCTCCTTAGGGCCGCCGGAGGAAAAGATCGTCCTACAAAATGGACGATCACTTCGTCGCACCAGCTGAAAGCCAGAAGAACATCTAAGCGTAAAGAACCCCCGTGGAGAATCCGGGTGAGACCTTTCCTACCCCCTTTTTTTTTCCCCTAACTACTTTCCTGTTAAAAGCTTTCTTTGAATTATTTCCCTGTCGTGAGGAAGCAGCGTGTGAGCAATGGGGAAAAACAGCGTTGGAAAAAAAAATATATAAATAAAAACCAGTTAATTTTGATACTATTTAAATTTTGGAATACTGAGGGGACCTGAAAACATTTTATTTTTGACTATTATTGTTACAACTACGTATTCATTATTTTGAACCCTTTCTTCATCTTTTTTAATACGAAAAATAAAAAATCTATTATTTGGAAAGAAAAAAAAGGATTTTTTGGTTTGCTGAGGACATCTTGTGTCGAAAAGTGGTACTGCAACTATATTTTTTTTTATGACTGGGAATGGCTATGACCCTGAAAGAGTCATAACTACAAGATAACGATGCAGCTGGCCTATTGAAAATTGAAGGTGAATGCTTGCTTGATTCTTATGAAGCAGAGCCTTTCTTAAAGATTAAAGATTAAAAAGCCTTATTATTATCGATATGGAACTTAATACACAACTGGACTATGAACTTATATTGGAAACAATTTTAGAAGCTGCAAAGGATGTGAGCTCTTACTTTCAATCCCTTTTCTCTACACTGAGAGAAACTGTGGAAACCACAAAACAAACTAATTTTATTCAACTTCCAACACAACCTATCGAGAAGTCTGATGACTATACAACAACTTCAACAGAGATGTCTGAAGCATCAATACCAACATCAACAGAGACTGACACTCAGACACAACTTATTGAAAATCGAGAAAAGGTGGATAAACAATTGGCAAATATAACATGGAATAAAACAGCTTTTACCATCCAAAGGCTATTAGAAGAAAGGAAAGAGAACTTTGACCAATTTGAAGCGTTAAAGAATATGGACCTTTTAATAGTGTGGTTTGATTATGTAGGAACCTCACTATGGAAACCACTATGGCATAGAAAGAAGCCTAGAGTTAGATTTAAAAATGTATTTTAAAGTTTTATTTAATGGGATTAAAAAGGCTTTGATTTCTGGACTGACTTAACAACTAATGGAATACGTGAAATCTTTAAGAGGATACCCTTTGTAATATTACTCTGTTTTAGATGTGATATATATTGGAGAAGTAAACTTTATTTACTGGTTTAAAAAGATTTTTATAGATATAGAGGCATTGATAGAATATATATTTAAATTAGATAGAAATTTATTTGTTGGCCTGATATCTTTATTTTAAGAGAAATATTTGGAAATAAAAGGAGAATAAGAGGGATGGGTGATAAGAGAAAAAAATGGTATCAATGAAGAAGATATGAGAATGTTGTTGTAAGAACAATATACCAGATATAATTATGTAAAAAAAAAAAAAGGGCACCCGAAGTGTTAATAACATGTCTATTTAAGGCTAATTGAAATATAGTAATTGTAAGTTAGTAAAGCTTAAAAACAGGATTTGGATTTTTTAGAATTGAAATGTAACTGATATTTGATAGGACCGTTTGAAACTTATATAGAATTTATTAATTTGAATATGTAACATTAAATGAGGGAATTAGAGAGGGAAGCTTAAAAGACTTGAGTTGACTTATATATCTGTGATTGTTTTTCTTTTTTTTGGATGTTTAATATACCCACCTCCATGGTGGTTCCTAAGCACCTTAATGTTATCCCTGCACCCCTATAAAATCTAATAAAATATATTTAAAAAAAAAAAAAAAAAGTTACGTGTTTATTCAGCTGAGTAAAGACAGGCTTCTCTAAAAAGAGGAAAGCTCCAAATATCAAAAAAGCCTTATTTTTATACCTACTTTGATTACATAAGCTATTCACCCAGCAAAGCTGACACACATAAGATAGAGACTTCGCCCTTTAAGGCTGGCACACTGTAGATAAGAAGGAAGAAAGCAGAAGTAGCTAATATGTTTCCTTTTGGGTGTTTCCCCAAGACACCATATGTTCACTTTTGGGTGTTTCCCCAAGACACCAGATGTTTCTGGGTGGGTTAGAATATTGGGTGTTTCCTTTGCTGTCCTTTCATGACCTTGCATTCATGGGTCTGCAAGTGGCCAGAGAGAGCGGGGCCATCTGCACATATTCACAATTGATACTGTCCCCTAAGTCCGGGTCATCAACTTTTCAAAATTTTTCAAGCTTCTTGAGTTGTTTTCCCCTTGAGTATTCTCATCCATGGAATCCTTCCCAAGCTCTCTCTAAGTTTATTGAAATTAGCTCTCTTAAAGTCCAAGACTCTAGTTTGACTGTATTCTATTGCTTGTGCTTCCATAATGTTGAATTCCAATATTGCATGATCACTTCCCCCCAAGGTTCCTGTGGCTTCAACACCTTCTATCATTTCATCTCTGTTAGTGAGGACTAGATCCAATATGGCTAATCCCCTAGTTCCCTTCTCTACTTTTTGGGAGACAAAGTTGTCTGCTAGGTTTGTCAGGAATCTGTTTGATCTTCCACTTGGTGCAGAGTTTGTCTCCCAGTTGATGTCAGGGTATTTAAAGTCCCCCATTACTATTGCGATGTGCTTCCTACATACCTTAGTTAGCTGACTAGCAAGAAGTTCGTCTATTTCCTGTGGTTGGGTGGCCTATATAGTATACAACTATGGCAATGTCATTCCCCCCCCCTTTTATATTGACCCAAATGCATTCAAGACATTTTTTCATCATTGTTGTGCTCTATTTCTGTAGAGATGTACTTATTTCTTATATAGAGAGCAACTCCACCTCCTCTTTTATTTGGTCTGTTTCTTTTAAATAATTTAAATCCCTCTAGCTGTGTGTTCCATTTGTGGGTTTCATCCCACCATGTTTCCGTAATGGCAACAATATCGTATCTGCCCTCATTAACCTGAATTTCTAGTTCACCCTGTTTGCTGTTCATACTCTGTGCATTGGTGTATAGACATTTGAGTCCTTTATGACTGACCCTGTGTTTACTTTCTATATAACCTGTGTGGTGCCTGAGTTCCCCTATTTTCTTACCACCTATTTGGTTAGTGTACTTTGTGTGGCACTCGCTATTAAAAGCTTGATTTTGCTTGACAGCAAGGTTGATATTGTTGTCCACACACACATCTATGTTACATGCACTGCTAACCCTATAATTTTTTGATTGCCGGGGACAGGGATGTTCTGTATCAATTAACTCACTGTCCCCGTTGATTAGTTTAAATATTCCTCCAGAAAATCTGTGAGTTTATTGCCGAGTAACTCAGTCCCTTTCTTTGATGGATGCAAAACATCTCTTTTGTACATTTTTTCATTGGACCAGCTACAGACATCGTGACTAATATAACCAAAGCCTTCCCCTTTACACCACTCCTTTAGCCACATATCAAAAACAAGTTCTTCATCTCGGAGCACGATCCCCTGCTTATTTGAGTTATCATCACAAATACCTTTACCTGTCTCCTTAATGTCCCTATTAAGGTCAGCAAGGGCACTGTATCTGTTGTGCAGGGACACAGCGAAAGCTTTGTGTTTATGGTTCACAGCTCTCACCCCGCCAGATCCCACGGTTGTCCACACTGCCCTTCTCCTGCAGGATCTTTGTGGTAGAGGGGGCTGATAGTGCGCAGGCTCAATAGAGTAGAAGGGCTGAACTGGACACCTAATTTCTACCTGAAGAGCACAGATTACAGACCCTAGATAAATAATCTGTCCTTGTAGACTAGTGATTTGTTTACAGATAGGACAGTTTCCAAGTTTGAAAAGAGTAGTGCGAAAGACAGCTGCAAAACAAGTGTTGCACTGAACTAAGCCAGACATTCTGAGATACAAGGAACCTCAGACGCACTTGCCCTGAATGTACCGCTGCTGTTTTTAATTTTTAGTTACAGTATATGATTCGCGGGCCATTAGGCGTGCGGGCCGCTACTTTCCTCCTCCACCCTCCTCCTTTTTAACTCAGAGATTGTAGCTCTTCCCAGCAAGCTCTGGGTAGTTTAAATGCAATGGAGGTCCAATCAGCAGGGCCTCAGCTACTTTCCTCTTCCACCGTCCTCCTTTTTAACTCACAGATTGTAGCTCTTCCCAGCAAGCTCTGGGCAGTTTAAATGCAATGGAGGTCCAATCAGCAGGGCCTCAGCTACTTTCCTCCTCCACCCTCCTCCTTTTTAACTCACAGATTGCAACCCATTTGTATTCATTAATTAGATCGCCTCCCTATTACTCCAATTTCCCATGATTGTCCTCATGGGTTTATCTTCCATTCAATCTGTTCTTCTTCCTTCTCCTCAAATTTCTTCTGATTTATATATATATATATATATATATATATATATATATATATATATATTAACCATATTCAAACAAATGCTTAGTCATATAATATTCCATCTGATAAGTTGAATCACGTCTCTTGACTTCAACTTTGATCTTCTTCTTTTGCCAAGTCGCTTTCCAGATCAGTAAGTTTGGCTTGCCAGGTTGTATTTTTGTAAGTTTTATTGGGGACAAAAAAGACAAATCAAGTAAGGTATCAGGTTTTTGTCTCCCACGTTTGTTTTTTTTTTAAAAATATATTTTATTAGATTTTATAGGGGTGCAGGGATAACATTAAGGTGCTTAGGAACCACCATGGAGGTGGGTATATTAAACATCCAAAAAAAAGAAAAACAATCACAGATATATAAGTCAACTCAAGTCTTTTAAGCTTCCCTCTCTAATTCCCTCATTTAATTTTACATATTCAAATTAATAAATTCTATATAAGTTTCAAACGGTCCTATCAAATATCAGTTACATTTCAATTCTAAAAAATCCAAATCCTGTTTTTAAGCTTTACTAACTTACAATTACTATATTTCAATTAGCCTTAAATAGACATGTTATTAACACTTCGGGTGCCCTTTTTTTTTTTTTTTACATAATTATATCTGGTATATTGTTCTTACAACAACATTCTCATATCTTCTTCATTGATACCATTTTTTTTCTCTTATCACCCATCCCTCTTATTCTCCTTTTATTTCCAAATAATTCTCTTAAAATAAAGATATCAGGCCAACAAATAAATTTCTATCTAATTTAAATATATATTCTATCAATGCCTCTATATCTATAAAAATCTTTTTAAACCAGTAGATAAAGTTTACTTCTCCAATATATATCACATCTAAAACAGAGTAATATTACAAAGGGTATCCTCTTAAAAATTTCACGTATTCCATTAGTTGTTAAGTCAGTCCAGAAATCAAAGCCTTTTTAATCCCATTAAATAAAACTTTAAAATACATTTTTAAATCTAACTCTAGGCTTCTTTCTATGCCATAGTGGTTTCCATAGTGAGGTTCCTACATAATCAAACCACACTATTAAAAGGTCCATATTCTTTAACGCTTCAAATTGGTCAAAGTTCTCTTTCCTTTCTTCTAATAGCCTTTGGATGGTAAAAGTTGTTTTATTCCATGTTATATTTGCCAATTGTTTATCCACCTTTTCTCGATTTTCAATAAGTTGTATCTGAGTGTCAGTCTCTGTTGATGTTGGTATTGATGCTTCAGACATCTCTGTTGAAGTTGTTGTATAGTCATCAGACTTCTCGATAGGTTGTGTTGGAAGTTGAATAAAATTAGTTTGTTTTGTGGTTTCCACAGTTTCTCTCAGTGTAGAGAAAAGGGATTGAAAATAGGAGCTCACATCCTTTGCAGCTTCTAAAATTGTTTCCAATATAAGTTCATAGTCCAGTTGTGTATTAAGTTCCATATCGATAATAATAAGGCTTTTTAATCTTTAATCTTTAAGAAAGGCTCTGCTTCATAAGAATCAAGCAAGCATTCACCTTCAATTTTCAATAGGCCAGCTGCATCGTTATCTTGTATTATGACTCTTTCAGGGTCATAGCCATTCCCAGTCATAAAAAAAAATATAGTTGCAGTACCACTTTTCGACACAAGATGTCCTCAGCAAACCAAAAAATCCTTTTTTTCTTTCCAAATAATAGATTTTTTATTTTTCGTATTAAAAAAGATGAAGAAAGGGTTCAAAATAATGAATACGTAGTTGTAACAATAATAGTCAAAAATAAAATGTTTTCAGGTCCCCTCAGTATTCCAAAATTTAAATAGTATCAAAATTAACTGGTTTTTATTTATATATTTTTTTTTTCCAACGCTGTTTTTCCCCATTGCTCACACGCTGCTTCCTCACGACAGGGAAATAATTCAAAGAAAGCTTTTAACAGGAAAGTAGTTAGGGGAAAAAAAAGGGGGTAGGAAAGGTCTCACCCGGATTCTCCACGGGGGTTTTTTACGCTTAGATGTTCTTCTGGCTTTCAGCTGGTGCGACGAAGTGATCGTCCATTTTGTAGGACGATCTTTTCCTCCGGCGGCCCTAAGGAGAAAGCTCGAACTGGGGAGAGCCGCCGCTCTTCCCCAGTCGAGCAGGAGCCTCCTCTAACGGTGGTCGCCTCTACGGGGCGACTTTCGACCCGATTAAGGGTCTACCGACGGAGGGAAACCAGCCGGTGGGAGAGAGAGATCTCTCCGTGCGACTGCTGGTGTCGCGATCCGGAACCGGAAGCCGTCTCCCACGTTTTGATGATTCTTCTGACAGTTCTTTAATCCATTTTATTTGTTCTTCTTTTTTATCTTCAAATTTGTTTTGAATTCCGGTCTGGCGCCATAGCGCCCGGTCGCGGGATTGCGGACATCCGCTCCCCGCAGCCAGGTTCGCCCTGCCAGGGGACCCTAAATGGGTCTAAGTTACCCCGGAGAGGCAGCGAAGAAAGAAGGGTGCCCCGACGACTCTGGAACGATGGCAGTCATTTTGTTCGGTTCGGGGAAAGCCTTCTAACCCGACAGGAGAAAGGCTGGTCACACCTCACTGACCAGCCCAAGCTACTTGCAGCCGAAGTCCAAAGGCGCTAACCAGCACAACAGTGAACAGCGTGCTTGAAACTGGGTGAGGAATTTGATCTTCTCTCTCCTTTTTATATTTGATTTCCTGGAAAACTTCCCCAAGAAGCAAAAAGCTTCCCAAAGTGAGAAGGGGGGGGGAATTGCCTCACCCTTCTATAGACAGAAGCGGCAAATTAAACCAGTATGGGGAATAAACATTACCACAGTTTGGATAAATTTGAAAGCTAAGAAAATTGTTAAAACTTTATACCTGAAAAAGCATATATAAAAAGAACAAAAATAACTCTTTGTTTTAAAAAGTTGAAAAATGAACAGTGACACCTAGTGGAGGATTAGAGAAAACTATAGCAGCACTGACCTAGAATTTGGCAAGACGCCTAGAAACAGCAAAAAAACAGCTGGGAACAAAGCATTGAGTTATCTATTTTTTTTATATAATATTTTATTAGTTTTCTAATTTTACAATTAAGTATTTAAAAAGCAACGTGGTGGCTGGGTTAATCAATAGTTCAATAACATACATAAATCTTTAGTACAAATCTCAAGTTACAACATCAAATATTTCCTCTCTTTTTCCCTTAATATCTACTATCTTATAATAATTCTTATTATTATCAACTAAGTAAAAACATCATTATTACATTTATCAATAATTTTTAGCTTATACATATCTTAATTGTGTTTACATTCAATCCTTATATACAATCAATGTCCTGTTATTGCTTTTTTCCAAAGCTTTAATTTCCCATCAATATTCAAATTAACATTTGATATTTATAATTTCCAAGCTTATTATTATTATTATATATAGTTTGCCATCGCGGGGGGACCCTGGAAAGGGTCAAAAGTCGCCCTGTAGGGGCGATGAGCAAGGAGGGGACCCCCGCTTGATCACGGGAGGGCGGCAGCCCTTCCGCTTGATCTGGGGCAGCCCTCCAAACTGGCGGGGGAAAGACCGGCCATAGCAATATGGCTCGTCACTAAGCTGCTGACAGCCAAAGTTAAAATTACCATCAAGCACCTTTAAAGCAACGCGGATGAAACCGGGTGAGATCTGATCTTCTCTTTAAGACTTTAAGTATTTTTTCCTGTAAAAGCTGCCCAAAGTATTTCTTCCCGCTGTGAGGAGAGAGGGAAGGGAATTTCTGCCCCACCCTTCAAGAAAAGCGGCGACTAACTACCCAGGGGAATCAAAGCAACTATAAGAACAATTTTAATCTAATTGGATCTATATTCTTTTGAAACTTGGGGACTAAAAGTTTTCCTATTCTTATTGGAGACGTTTTGTTTTTATCTAAAAAAAGAAATAAAACTTGAAAAACTATCATAAAAACTTTGGGCTTAAAAAGGTTTAAACAGCATTGGTGCAATCTTGTGGCGAAGTATGGTATTACAACTTGTTATTGCCTAAAAGAGACTTGGCTTGAAGCCCAGACTCCAGATAAAACTCTTCTGACCTTCTGACAGATACCACCTGTGAGAAACTCAGCTGTAAAGAGAACTTCTAGGCGGCATATTTGGCCTGCTTGAACTATGAATGTAAACCTTTACTGATTTTCAGAGTTATATGTGGGGAATTGCTTTCCTATTTCTTTACATGAGAAGCATCTGTTATTACACGAGATGATGGAATACTTTGGACTATAAATCCTTACTTGGCAAACAATTTCCACTATAAAGACTACCTACAACACGTGAAATAGATGTCCCATACCTAGTTATAAAAAACAAAAAACTATTTTTAATGTTTGACTTTAAAGTCTTCAACTTAACACATTATCAAGAGAATATAGATGAAGATCAGGAAAAAATCCTTTCTATGTTGAAATCAATACACGAAACCATTCTTTCAGCTTGTAACAAAATAAGATGCAACATAAAGGAACAAGATGCCAGCTTAGATATACAAATCCAGATCTTGACTACAGCCAAAGAACTAACAATGCAGAAAGTAACAGAAGTGGAACAACTAAATACTAAGACAGAGGACCCAATTGACCAACAGATCCAGCCAACGGAAAAATCAGAAAAGGGAGTGACAACATTGAAAATGGAAAAGACTTTTTACATAAATCAGAAGAAATTTGAGGAAAAGGAAGAAGAACAGATTGAATGGAAGATAAACCTATCAGGACAATTGTGGGAAATTGGAGTAACAGGGAGGCGATTAAATGAATACAAATGGGCTAGTTCTCCCAAAAAACCTGTAACCAAATGGTCTTTCTTGCTTTCTTTCCTTTTTTTTTTATAAAGATTTTATTGATTTTTTCTTACATACATATAATAATTTTTCAACCAACGTGCTATCTGGGTTTAAAAAAAAACGCTAATACATATTTAATTCCTAATCCTTCATTCTTTCCTCTAGCCATTGATAAAATAAGTCCCAAGTTTGATAATATTCTGTTTCTTCTTTTTCTTTCAATCTCATAGTCAATCTGTCCATCTCTGCACATTCCAGTATTTTTTTAATTATTTCTTCCTCTGGTGGTGTTCCTTCATTTTTCCAATATTGTGCAAACATTATTCTTGCAGCTGTTGTGACGTGTAAAATCAAATATAGGCTTTGTTTATTAGCCTTTTCTGGCATTATACCTAGTAAAAAAAGTTCAGGTTTAAAATCTACATGTTTTCCCAATATCTTTTCTAACCAAGTATGTATCATTTTCCAATAGCTCTTTGCTTTGTCACATGTCCACCAAACATGATAATACGTGCCTGAATTATTTTTACATTTCCAACATCTATCTGACATATTTTTAAACATTTTTGCTAGTCTTGCTGGTGGCAGGTACCATCTATAAAACATTTTATATAAATTTTCCTTATACGAAGTTGACATTGTCAATTTATAATTTCTATCCCATAACTTTTGCCATTTTTCTAGTTCTATATTATACCCAAAAATTTTCGCCCATCTTATCATTGTTTCTTTAACTTGTTCACTTTCCATTTCCAGAATTAACAAAAAGTTATACATTTTCTTAATTAGTTTCTCATCTGAAGTTAACAAAATCTTATCAAATACAGTTTGTTCCTTGTAAAAGCCAAATAATTTAACGTCTTTTTCATATCTACTTTGCATTTGTAAATGTGCCCACCACGACAGGTTGATACCCTGATTTTCCAGTTCTTGTTTAGATTTTAAATTCCCTTCAGAGTTTAGAATATCTCTATATGTCCAAATTTTTTCAAAATCTACCAAATTTGGATGTACAAATGCTTCCATAGTTGACAACCACCCTGGAATTTTCATATATATTTTACTTTTAATTTTTTCCCATACTGTTAACAAAGCATTCCTTATATAGTGATTTTGGAAATACTTATGAACTCTGTTTTTCCCATACCATAAAAAAGCGTGCCACCCCAATTGTAAATCATGACCCTCCAAATATAACAACCTTTTGTTTCTGAGTTATCCATTCTTTCACCCATGTTAAAACAGATGCTTGATAATACAGAGCCCACTCTGGTAACCCCAAACCTCCATTTTCCTTAGCATCTTGTAACGTTTTCATCTTAATTCTAGCTTTCTTTCCTTGCCAAACAAATTTTAAAATTAATGAATTTAAATCTTGAAAGAATTTTTTTCCGAGTTTTATCGGTATTGTTTGAAATAAAAATAGAATTTTCGGCAGTACATTCATTTTCACTGTAGCGATTCTTCCTAATATTGACAGTTGCAAATTTCTCCATCTTTCCAAGTCCAGTTTTATTTGATTCAATAACTTTATATAATTATCTTCTTTTATTGTTGAACATCTTGCCGATAAGTATATGCCCAAATATTTGACCTTTTTCACTATCTGTAACTCTGTCCTTTCTGACATTTGTTTTTTTTTGTTTATCTGTATGGTTCTTGACTATTATTTAGTTTTTTCTTTATTTATTTTTAATCCTGCCATTTCTCCATACTGTTTTATCTTTCCCAGTAGTTTAGGAATCATCTCCAAAGGTTCTTCTAAAATAAATACTAAATCATCAGCAAATGCTTGTAATTTATATTTTTCGTCTGTAATCTCCAGACCTTTAATTTCTATATCTTGCCTGATATTTCTATTTAAAACTTCCAGAGTGAAAATGAATAACAATGGCGATAATGGACATCCTTGCCTTGTGCCTTTTCTTATCTCAAAGCTCTCCGTACAGTCTCCATTCACAATCACTTTGGCTGTCTGTTTATTATATATTGTTTTTATCATATTTATAAAGTCCTGTCCAAAGTCCATTATTTGTAGTTGCTGAATCATAAATTGCCAAGAAACGTTATCAAATGCCTTTTGGGCGTCTAGAAATATTAGTGCCAATTGTTTCCCTGGATGTAATTCATAATATTCTAATACGTCCATTATCACTCTTAAGTTGTTTTTGTCTCTTTGGTAAAAAGCCATTTTGGTCTGGATGTATGAATTCAACTAAGTATTTTTTCAGTCTCTCTGCCATTATTGAAGTAAAAATTTTGTAATCCACATTAAGCAGCAAAATCAGTCTGTAGTTTTTAATCTGTGTCAAATCTGAATCTTCTTTTGGTATTAGAGTAATATTTGCTTCCATCCACGTGGCTGGGAGTTTAGCCTCTAACAAAAGTCCATTACAAACATCTTTCAATGGTTCACTTAATATATCTTGTAAGTGTTTATGTAACTCCGCCGGTAACCCATCTGGACCCGGTGTTTTCCCATTTTTTTGTCTTTTTATGGCCTCTAATATTTCCATTATTGTAATTCTTTCCTCTAACATAGTTTTAAATGTCTCTGGAATTTTTTGAAGATTATTTCCTTCTAAGTATTGAACAATTCTCTCTCTTGAAGTTTCCTCTTTATCGTACAATTCCTTGTAGTATTCCTTAGTTATCTTTTTTATTTCTTCATTTTTAAATTGTAGAGAGCCTTTTCCATCTACCAAATTATATATCATTGTCTTCTCTTTCTGTTTTTTAAGTTTGTAAGCTAACCATCTTCCTGGTTTGTTTGCATTTTCAAAAAAAATCTGTTTTGCTCTCTTTATCTGCTCTGCCACTTTTTCTGAGTCCAACAAATTTAGTTTATGTTTTATAATTTCCATTTCTCTTTTCAAAGTCTTTTTCTGCGGATTTTTCTGTAGCTCTGATTCTAATTTTCCAAATTTTTCTTTTAATAATACGTATTGCTGTCTTCTCTGTTATTTTTCTTTGCCGTATATGTTATAGCTATACCTCTAAAGTATGCTTTAGCTGTATCCCATACATTTTGTAATGTTGTGTCTTCCTCTTTATTTTCTTTAAAGAAGAACTCTATTTCTTTTTTCGCTAGTTCTATAAATTCTCTTTCTTTTAGTATAGATTGATTTAAAGTCCACCTTGGTCTTTTTTGTGTTCCTTTCCATATCACTTTTAACGGATTGTGATCTGCCCATGTACCTATTTCTATCTCAATTTCCTGTATATTCATCCTCAATTCAGACGTCATCCAAATCATGTCAATTCTTGACCAGGATTTTTGGCTGTTTGAATAAAAAGTATATTGTAGTTTTTCTGGACTGATTTCCCTCCAGACGTCTTGTATTCCAATTTCGTCTGTCATCTCAAAAATGTCCTAGGTAGTCTTCTTCTTCCAGTTTTCCCTGTTTTGCTGCTTTTATAATCATTTGTTCCATCTACTATCGCATTAAAGTCTCCTACCAGACAGATATTTTGATACTCCACTTCTATTATTTTTCTGTGTAGGCTCTTGGTTAATATTGGGTGCATAGATTGCTACTAACAATGTTTGGTTTTGATGTAAATATATTTCTACCATTACAATTCTTCCTTCTTCATCTGAATACAGCATTTTAGAATTTATTGTCTCTTTAATATATACAGCAACACCTCTTTTTTTCTGATGTGCTGATGCATAGTAAAGTCTCCCAATTTTTGGATGTTCCAATAATTTATGGTGTTTTTTTTTTATATGTGTCTCTTGCAAACAAATTATATCTGTATTCAATTTCTTTAGTTTCCTGAAAATTTTGTTTCTTTTTGATGGAGAATTTAGTCCATTTACATTCACTGAAAAGATTCCATTTTCTTTCTCCATTTCCATTTCCATTATTTATATTTAGGTCTAGTCACTCTCGTAGTCCTCTGTTCTCTGGCCATTCCTTCACCTTCACCCTCTTGTTCGTCTTTCTCTTTCTTTTCTTTTTTTAAACAAGTTTTATTAATTTTCCAATTTTACAAAGCTCCAGGTATTAAGGAAGCAACATGGTGATTGGGTAGTTCATAGTCCAATAACAAGCTCTTTCATACATATGTCAGGTTACATCATCAAAAATTTCCTCTCTGTTTCCCTTGGTTATTATATCATATTCAAATTAATACATTGCTAGTTATAACTCAGTCGGTTGAAACATTTATCAATATCTTTTGACTTATACGCCTCCATATCCTGTTTTTAACTTTTATCTAATTTCAGTTACAGTATTCCAGTTAGCTTAATGTCCATAGTATTTAGGTTTCGGATAGCCCACGGTTCCCTTAGTTCATTACAAAATAGTTATCATATCTAAAATACACTTATTATTTATTCAGATAAATTCTTACTTTATTTCACAATCATATTCTATTTCTCATCCTAATATCATCACTTACTAATAAAATAACCTCTATCGTCTCAATCCATCTTCTATATTATAATTCAAAACTATTATTCTAATAACTAATTTTTATTTCCCTTATAGGTCTAAATCCTAAATATTAAATCAATTAATGTCTTTTAAAATCTCCTTAGCCCATTAAGTGAAATTTTAGGCTCTTCCATTAAAGGTCACATAAAAAAAACCCATTTTTTAAGTCTAACTCTGGCCTTCCTTTTGTGCCAAGCAGGCTTCCATAGCAGTGCCTTTAAATCCTCGGGTGGATCTCCCTTCATTCCTGCACATGTCATTTGAATCAAGGGAGACCATTTCTGTTATCAACTTTTCAAGGAAGCTAGTCCCTTCATAGTCATTAGATTGTTGGCCTGGTAATTTGAGTCTCCGTATTTGGCTTAGTATATTTGTCGTGAGTTCAGGCTGGTCTTCTTCTTCTTCTTCTGGTTTCAGCTGATTTAAATAAAAAGTCATATTCAATGTTGTAGTTGTTGTTTGGTTGTCTGGGTTATCTAAATTCTCAATGTACTGTGTATGTAGGTCTTCAGCACCTTCCGTCTTAGTGTTGCTTTCTTCAGTTTCTGTTGCTGTTAGAATTGCAGCTTTTATAGTTGAAATCAAGGTTTGGTTATCAGGGTTCTGAGTAGGTTGTAGCTGGTATTCTTTAAAGTCCACTTTAGTGTTAATTCCTTCTTCTTCTGTTGCCTTTTGAGTTGTAAGTTCATCAGTTGAAATCTGGGCTGCATTTTGTAGCTTTAAAGTGGCGCCTTTATCTTTCAGTCTGGAATTTATTAGCTCAGTAGCCTCTAGGATTTTTTCCAGTATAAGTTTGTAGTTAAGTTGTGGGTGGTATTCCTCCATTTCTGTGGTGTTTACAGATAGTCCTTTAGTGGAGGCTATTTTTGATAAAAGTCAATGAATGTCCACCTCCACTATAGAGTTATTTTCACCACCCAGCTGTTTCAAATTCTTATCTTTTTTGATAATGTCAAGGACAAATCTTAGTCTCACAAGTCTCCCAGTCAGAAAAAAAATTCACTTGCTGTACCACATTTTGCCACAAGATGTCCCCAGTCACATATAAAATCTTTTCCCAAACTCAAGTTAGGCTTTTATCCGGTTTAAAAAAGAAAGAAAGAAATATTCTTTTTTTTCCAGCTTAGCAGATAGGTAAAATAATAAGTCTCTATAGGAATAGAAACCTTTTGGGACCCCAGGCATCCAAAAATTACAAGTCCAAATATTTAGTTGTTTAGTTTAGTTGTTCTTTTTTTCCCCCCCTTAGCTTTATATTCCCAGAGTAGGCAGAAGCCGCAGAATTAAGAGGGGGGGGGAAAGAATTTCCAAAGGCTTTTACAGGAGAGTAGTTGGGAAGCAAGAAAGGTAAGGTAAGGTCTCACCCAATTCCTCCACGTTGCTTTCATCGTGCTTAGTAGTGCTTTTGGCTTTCAGCTGGAACGGCTTGGTGATCGGCCATGTTAATGGCCGATCTTTTCTTCATCGGTCCAAAGGAGCTGCCTCGGATCAAACGGAAGGGCTGCCGCCCTTCCGTGATCTGTCAAGGGTCCTCCTCAGCGGTGGTCGCCCCTCCAGGGCGACTTTCGACCCTTTCCAGGGTCTTCCAATGGAGGGAAACCAGACGGCGGAGAGAGCACTCTCTCCGAACGTCTGCCGGCACCGCGATCGCAAACCGGAAGCCTTCGTCTTTCTCTTTCTGTTCTCCTACTTGTATAGTAGTTCCTTGGGCTGTCTCTTCTGTTTGCTTTTGTTCCTTGCTCTCCTCTTGTCGTTGATACACTCCTTCATCTAGAATTGCTCGATTTCTTGCTTCAAAGTCCTCCGCCTTCCAAATTGAATCCAATCGGTACCTTGTATTATTCCAGTTTATTGAGATGCCTTCCGGCATTAACCATCTAAAATTTATGCCTTTTGCAATCAGCTTTGCAGTTAAAAAATGGTAGTGTCTTCGAGTATCTCTTACTCTCTTAGGTATCTGCTTTAAAACCACAATTTCTTTATTTTTATATTGTAATGGCTCATCTCTCACTTTTCTCAGTACTTTGTCTCGTGTTGTTTTCTTCATGAATCTTACATGTACTTCTCTTGGCAGCTTATTCTTCCTTGCGTAGCTTGAATTCATTCTAAATATTTCATCTATCTCCATTTGCATCTCTGCTTTATCTGCCCTCAAAGCTTCTGCCAAGAGCTCAATAATCACATCTGGTATGTTTTCTTCTCTGTCCTCAGGGATGTTTTGAAATCTCAAATAATGTTCTGCCTTTTCCATTTCTAGAATTGCTACTGCCCCCTCTAGATTTTGATTGGCGTGTTCTAATTTTTCATTTTCTTGTGATAACATTTCCATTTTTTTATCAATATCCTCTGATTTGTTTTCCATTTTCTGAATTCTTTGTTCATTTTTAATGATCATTTGGTGTTGAGCTTCAAATTGTGCCTTTATATCCAAAATTTCTTCTCTTCATTTCTCAAAATTACTTTGTGTTTCTTCATGATTTTTTTGTGTCACTTCTTGGGTTTTTTCCATCATCTCTTGAATCAATTTTAATGAAGCCTGCATTTCATTTTGGGCAGTGCTTATTTTCCACACTGCAACATTGTTTCAATAGATCCCTGGGTTGTTGGGCTGGATTGTCCAACAGAGGGCACAGAAGAGGTCTTCTTCATCAGTCTAGTAATGTTGGATGTACTCATTTTACAACCAACAAACTTAAAATAGAGTCCTGAATATAGGAAGGAGCCAGCTGTCTCAGAACAAATCCACCTCCTCCAGTCAAGTCTCTGAAACAAAAGGTTCACTTTCTCCAAATAATTTCTGTTTAATTGTAGCCAAAGTCAACAAATGTAACTATAAAGAGTCTTTTCCCTTGTAATCTCACACCAAGGCACTTTGTTTTCTGCAGGTGCTGATTTCTCAAGGTCAAAAGAGTTTTTCCAGCATTTGTTTATGCTGTCATTTCTTCTTTCGCCACTAGATGTCCTCATACACTCATTTGTCAATGTCTAATATTCTTTAAAGGTTTTTCCCCTTTGTAATTACTTGCCACTTTTAAGTTAATTCTTCTGGGGGTCTTTGCCTTTAATTCTTCCCCATCAGGGGCTCAACGTTTTATAATCCACAAGGAGAAGGAATAAAGCACTGGCTCACCCGTCTTAGCATGCTGTTGACAGTCAGCTGTTTAGCGGAGCGCTTAAACTTTGGCTCCTCGCTTCCCCTCCGGCTGGGGATGACTTGGGCTGCATCGGCTCATCCGGCAGCCTTTCCTTTGCCTTTTCAGAGGGGTTCTTCAGTTCGTTTCGATCGGCCGCTGCCTGATCCGAGCTCCTGGAGTTTCCCTCTTTCTTCGTTGCCCCTTCAGGGCAACTTTCCGATCCTTTAAGGATCGCTAGGCAAAGCGAAATCGGACTGGGAAGCCGGCGCGCCGGCTTCTTCCATCCGTCCCGTCCACCACCAAAACCGGAAGTCTCACCAAATGGTCTTTCTTATTCCAAATAATACATATAATAATAGAGGGAGAACTGTTTGAGGATTCAAATGTACTGACATGGAAGGTCAGTTGGCAAAGGAAGAAAGCCAGAGTAAGGCTGAAAGAAACTAGGGTTTTGATCTATTAGAGGGGATTTTATACTACTGATTAGAGGGTTGAATATGGTGAAAAATAGATAATTTTTAGAAAATAAAGTAACATTATAATTGAATAGGTAAGATATGTAATAAGACTAACAGACTTTTGGTTTAATATGGTGGAAAATGGATAACTTTTAGAAAATAGAATAAGATTATATGCAAATAGATAAGATGTGTATTTAGAATATTAGATTTTGTTATGAAAAGGGAAAAATGTAGAAGTTGAGATGAGGGAAACTTTGGTCACCTAAAGCTTGGAAATTATAAATACCAAATGTTAATTTGAATATTGATGGGAAATTAAAGCCTGGGAAAAAAGCAATAACAGGACATTGATTGTATATAAGGATTGAATGCAAACACAATTAAGATATGTATAAGCTAAAAATTATTGATAATTGTAACAAAGATGGTTTTTACTTAGTTGATAATAATAAGAACTATATTAGCCTAATATGAGATAGTAGATATTAAGGGGAAAAGAGAGGAAATATCTGATGTTGTAACTTGAGATTTGTGCTAAAGATTTATGTATGTTATTGAATTATTGATTACCCAGTCACCACGTTGCTTTTTAAATGTTTAAATGTAAAATTAGAAAACTAATATTATAAAAAAAATTATATTTGTTTAATGTAGACAAAAGGAGAATATTACAGGAAGAAGAGAGGATCAAGAAATATATTACCAACATATTAATTGTAGAAATTAATTATCATTGATTGTTTTAAATATATGAACCCAGACAACACACTGTTCATAAAGCACTAAAGCTTGTTATTGTAAAAAATTAATAAAATATATTTTTTTAAAAAAGAAATACATTTTGCTGAGTTTAGCTTTAGCTCTCAGTGCAGATATAATACTATCCATGATTAGAGCTGAAGCAAAGAAGGAAAAATGAAATCTTGTCTTGTAAAAAAAGCAATGTCAGGATTTTCAATTCACATTTGGACAAAATTGTACATTTCAACTTCTAATTATTGGAAAGAGCGCACTAGGAGTAAACAATTTCACAGTTCATTTGTGGTAAATGAGGATTCCTGCAGTATTATTCCATGCAAACACAGATAGGAGTAACATCACAAATGATGGCTTTTAGTGCAACCTCAATTCCAGTGATATTCAGCCTTATCTCTACAGAAGAGTATCTGTTCTCCATGCAAACCTGCATCTTCAATTGCATGTGAGATATTTTTACTTTTGTTTGATAAATTCTCAAACATTCAAGACTGAACCTCTCAGCTATCTTCCAACACAAAGACCATAACCACTATGAAAGACTGCCTCCAAGGCCCTCTCTGATTACATAGTCCAAAAGTTATCATTAGTATTAAGTTACTGAGCGGTCCTGAAATAGCAGAGTTGCAGCTTCAATATATCTTAATTGAAAGTCCAATTGAAGTGGATTTAGATAATGATAACCATCTAGATCAGGGGTGTCAAACTCGCAAGGTCACGTGATGTGTCGCGACGTGTTGCAACTTTTTCCCCATTGCTGGCAATGGGGTGGGCGCGGTTTTGGCATGACGCATCCGGCCCGTGGGCCGACAGTTTGACACCCCTGATCTAGATGCATCTGGAGTTGCAGGGTCATCATTTCCTCAGTTACCTTTTCCAGGAAAGGAATGTTTTAGCAATAGCAATAGCAATAGCACTTAGACATATATACTGCTTCACAGTGCTTTACAGCCCTCTCTAAGCGGTTTACAGAGTCAGGATATTGCCCCCAACAATCTGGGTCCTCATTTTACCAACCTCGGAAGGATGGAAGGCTGAGTCAACCTTGAGCCAGTGAGACTCGAACTGCCGAACTGCTGGCAGCCAGCAGTCAGCAGAAGTAGCCTGCAGTACTGCATTCTAACCACTGTGCCACCACGGCTCTTAGACTACTTTATGAGTGCACAGAACTCTTGTATTGTGCAAAATGACTTTAATGCAGGTCTTAAAGGAGGCACTGATACCTTCCTTAATTATTAGACCAGTACTTCTTTTATAACATATTAATAACTATTACATGTTCTACAAATTGAAAAGAATTCATAATTACAAGATGAGTAATTTCTGAAATTAGATTCGTATGTCATCCAACCTGATGTGGAACTGAGTGAATTTAGCCATAAATTTAACCATGATTTCTGCTAGTTCTGTCAACTTTCTTTTCCTTTTCCTTTTCCTTTTCTTTCTCTTTTTATTTTTATTTTTCATTCCTATTTTCTTTTTCTTTACTGTTTACTATTTTTCTTTATTATCTTTATTTTCTTTTATGGTTTTTAGCTTGTTAAACACATTTCTTCAATAAAAAATATAAAAGAAACCATTTAAGTGTTCTCAAATCCATCCACTGAAGTTGTCACTCTTGATTTCAGCCCAACTAGAAGCTGATACACTTTAAGTTTTAAAAAAGGTTCAAGGTTTCTTGGCAGCTACACTTTTCTGTTCTCAGCAATATGGGCTAGCTGCAGGGGTGTCCATAGCAAATTGAACAACAAGGCAATCACAACAAGGCAATCAGAGGTACATTCTTTTTAATGTCAATCACATTCTTCACACACATGTAAAATGGAGCAGGGCTTTAATCACCTGGTTACACCTACCATTTTTATGTCACTGACTTCCCCTTGTAGATACTCCTGGTTAGTTGATGTTGCTGTTACATACTTGGTAAAGGAATGAACGTTTGTCCTTGTTCAGATGCACACACTGTTTGTACTGGGTTTTTTTGTAACACAGGACTTGATCCTGGCCTGGAAAATAAATTATGGATGTATTTCCTAATAAACTATTGTTCAAAATAGCTTGGGAAAGGGGCCAATGTGAGACTTAAAGCCACATGAGAGCTGTCTCAGCCTACTACTAGAGTTCAGTACTATTCTGCTTCAAACTATACTAGCTGTGATGCTTTATGAGTGTTATGTGTGCCTTCAAATCAGTCTTACTACTGATTCCATTCTTTCTCCTCTTCTCTACTCATTAATACCTACTGATATTCAGAAAAGCCACTATTCATATCACTCTTTTGACTCTTTGCAAGCAGCCTTCCAGAAAATACTAAGGCAACAGCAATTCTAATCTAGGTCCAGGCCATTTATGTCCAAGCCAGATGACAATACTTACACCACTATACAACCAGCTATTTCTCATTGGGATTACCAATTATCTAATTATGCAACACCTCTATTCCCAGGGCACTCCAGATGATGAACAGGGATGGAATAACACTTGCCAGACTGCTCTCTGTATGTTCTGTTCTTAGGTGGCTTTAAAGGGATATTAGACATGACCATGGAAAATAACTCCCATCATCCATGATTACTAGCCTGTTGGAGAGACTGTCCCAGTCGGGAGGAGGGGGTCAAGTGAGGGACCAGTCTGGAATCATTGTGTAGACACAAAAGGGCAAGGTACGACACCCCCCAGAATGCCGTTGAACATTAGCTAGTCTTTCCCAGGGGCAAACTGCCAGTCTGGGAAGGTAATACAGTCCAACCTATCAAAAACATAACTGTAAAAGACAGACCAGGAATACAAATTAAAATAAGCAAGAAAATGGTAAGAGAACACCTGTCTGCTCTAGACAAGTTCAAATCACCAGAACCTGACAGATTACATCCCAGAGTTCTGAAGGAGCTGGCAGATGTGATCTTGGAACCATTGAACCATAACTTTGAAAGATCCTGGAGCACTGGGGAACTACCAGAGGACTTGAAAAGAGCTGATGTGGTTCCCACCTTCAAAAAAGGAAAGGAAAACCAGATCCAGAAAACTACAGACCAATCAGCCTGACCTGGGAAGATCCTGGAAAAGATAATGAAGCAACAGATCTGCAAACACCTAGAAGCAAGCAAAGTCATAACCAGAAGCCAATACGGGTTTGTCAAAAACAGATCATGCCGAACAAATCTTATTTCATTCTTTGACAAAGTGACTAAATTAGTGGACCAGCAAAATGCAGTAGACGTAGTATACTTGAATTTCAGTAAGGCATTTGACAAATTAAACCACAACCTACTTCTTGGTAACCTAAAAAAATGTGGGATAGACAGCATCATTACCAGATGGATTTGTAACTGGCTGGCAAACCACTCTCAATGTGTGGTCCTTAATGGAACTACATCTACATGGAGGGAAGTAAGCAGTGGGGTACCCCAAGATTCTGTCTTACTGTAGGCCCAGTACTCTTCAACATCTTCATAAACGATTTAGATGAGGGAATAGAAGGGAAACTCATCAAATTTGCAGATGACACTAAACTGGTAGGAATACCCAACACCCTAGAAGATAGGCTCAAGATCCAGATGGATCTTGACAGACTTGAACACTGGGCCCTATCTAACAAAATGAAATTCAATGTAGAGAAAAGTAAGGTTTTACACTTAGGCAAGAAAAACCAAATGGTACAGGTACATTAGGTGAAACCTGGCTCAACAGCAGTAACTGTGAGAGGGATCTTGGAGTCCTAGTGGACAATCACTTAAATATGAACCAGCAATGTGCGGCAGCAGCCCCCAAAGCCAATGCAATCCTAGGTTGCATTAACAGAAGGATAGAATCAAGATCTTATGAAGTATTAGTACCGCTTTAGTACCACACTTAGAATGTTGCATCCAGTTTTGGTCACCATATTATAAAAAAGATGTAGAGACTCTGGAGAGAGTACAGAAAAAAGCAACAAAGATGATTAGAGGACTGGAGGCTAAACAAATGAAGAATGGTTGCAGGAATTGGGGATGTCTAGTCTAGTGAAAAGAAGGACTAGGGTACATGATAGCACTGTTCCAATATTTGGGGGCTGCCACAAAGAACAGGGAGTCAACCTATTTTCCAAAGCACCAGAAGGCAAGACAAGAAACAATGGATGGAAACTAATCAAGGAGAGAAGCAACCTAGAACGTTGTTTACGCCTGACATAGCCACAATGGCTACATGACATCTATAACTTCTGACATCTCTAAGGCAGTATTTTGGAAATGAAGATGCTGACATCAATAACAGGGTACGAACAACTGGTTGGTGATTATGAGAAGCAGAATGCCAGACTAGATTAAGTTTGGTAAAATCTAAGTGTGTACCCCTTTTCTTATATTAACACACTTCTCATGCAACTTTTTGAAAACACAAACACACACCTTCATATGAAATTCATGTAAATCAATGGAATCTAACTTTGCAATATTGAGAAAACTGGCCAAAGTTCCAGGATGATGCCATTGTCTCCAAGAAAGGGTTGTTTAAAATATCTGCAGAATATTAAGTACTATTAAAGAAAAATATGCTACTTTCTTATTCTACTTACTAAACTTCATAGTGTCTGGATTTTCTTGCAACAACGGAAAGTGTCTTGATAATAGATGTATCCTTTTATTATCTACCCATGAGGTGTCCACCACACACCCAGGCCTCTGTAATTTCCCAATCACCAGGTTCTTTCAATCAATGGTTGACAACACTTACGTGGTAGTTTGTTGACACGCCAAGGAACAGAATTTGTAAGAAAGCCACGCTTGGAGGCCATGACAAGGACCCAGGTGCCCAAGTGATAGCTGATGGGGAACATACTGATACCCTCATGGTCAGTGGTGCCTGAAGCCAAAGATGTTTGGTTGCCATACACTTCCACAGCTGCTTGGCAAAGTGGGGATAAATTGCCATTTTCATACACTTGGACTTTGATCACCACCTCTGTAGGAGAGAGAACATAGAAAAGTACATGTTAGGATACAA